>JAPUBX010003985.1:377999-518692 GCA_028672205.1 Proteocephalus fallax | reverse complement strand
GTTTGTACATAATCATCATAACCATCGCTTGAATTGTAGTATAGTGCACTAGTCGTCTGCTTACGTTTGTAATAAACAAAAAATAGCTTCAATAGAATAGTTTATCCTTTTAAGCATATATAACTGGGTTCATTCGCATGGGTGATATGTGGAATACTTAATTTATCAGCAAGGATGATCAAATCAGCCAAGTATTAGCAGTGGAATCACGTTTACAAAGTCATACTTAGCAATTGCCTACATTCTGCAGAAAAGCAGACTTTGGAACACCGCCTACGTCGTGCCCGCATTCGAAACATTCGACAGCAACGTGAAATTCCCAGACAACAAGGCGGAGCTGATTGAGCAAGTCAAGAGCGAAAAGATTGAAGCTGCTCGTTTGAAGAGGTGGCGTGCTGGTCATGGCTCAACAGATTTCGATAAATGGTACAAGAGCGATGAGGCCTATGAGGTGAGAATTTCTCTTTAGTTTGGGGTGTTTATTGGAAATTAATGATTACTGCAGGATACAAATTTGCTAAAGATTGACAACTTCTGTAGACAACGCATAAATGCAGAGAGCTAGGCAAGCTATTTATGCGAGCAGATTTGTGGATGTGTACCACGCGTTGCGTCCCATTGTAATTCGGTCACTGGAAGAAAGACATCACGCTTGATGTGTGTCGCTCGCACGCGTCCGGTTGGTGTATTAGAATGATTATATGATTAATAACGGAAAACTAATTAAACCTGCATTATTTAGATAAAATGGGTTGCTGCATTCGAGCCCTACGTTCTGGTTGCGAGAAATGCCGGTCGCTTCGACACGCGATTCGTGGGATTCGGTTGGGACAAGGTGGCATTTTATGTGCTCCTGACAGCGAAAAACTTCGCCTTCGTCGTTCTTCCCAATTCATTCGTGCTGCATTACCCTCATCCCTTAACTCGGGACAGAGACGTCTTCATGTCTGGAGGAGCCATGACGTGCGTCCGTTCGGAAGTTGTTTTAGCACTGATTTCTACCGAATTTATCGAGAGTTAAATAATTTTTGTTTCTTGTCTCTCTAGAAAATGTATCTACAAATTTAAAAAGTGAATATCTTGACGCGATCGCACAAACGTACGGAAAAAGCTGGAATAATTACCCAGACATTCGAATCTAATCCAACCAACGTTGGTGTTTCTTTTGCTTATCGTCTCACAAAACCCGGTAGTTTGTGTTTACTATACTTTTAATGGTGCGCGTTTGTGAAAGTGCCTTGCATTGCCTATCCGAACGCTTTTGCCAAACTCTATATACTTACGGGGTTTCATGTCCAGTATTCGTATAAACTTATTCGAAATATTCGTCGTCTTCAGAAATTGATGTGTTAAATGTAGCCATTGCTTGCCTTTTATTTGCATATTACAAGGTACAGTAAGCCTTACCTTTGGCACGTGACGGAGGAACGGGGGTTAATGAGCCAGTGTATTCACAGACGATATTAGAACGTCATATCTGTTCTCCTTCAGGGTTCGATATATATAGCGATGGTCGAGGCCCAAATTCCCAGTGTTTTTTTCACTGGATTCGCTTGACCGGTTCGATTAATGAACCTCAAGCAAACCAACACACAGTCCGGTTAGCGAATGACGCGCGCCTATCGTTATCCACACATCTTAAACAAACAGTCACCACACATAGAAGCTAAGACATTAATTTCGTAGTTTTCGTTCACTACTTCAACAATATGCCCTCTAAATTGAAAAGAAGACCACGAAACCGATCATAGGATCCCGTTGTGTCTCATAATGACACTGTAACTTAATATTTACAACATTTGACACGATGTAGCGAATTTTGAATGCTTTATTGTGTCGAAACTGAGTATTTTTCAACGAAATAGGATGCCGTGGTCCGGTACGATTTATGAGTCAGTCCTGAAGATGTAGTTTAATCAAAGAATTCTTAAATCCTGGAGATTTGAATTTCTTGAATCACCCGCGTTTCTTTGGCTTCGGGGCTACTTGCTTGAATGAAATAGAAAGCGTTTCTCTATTGGAATTTGCTGAAAGCAGGCTCACATCGAATAACGCGATATTGCTTACAGCCAACATGAGGGTTATTATTATTGTGAAGGGGGATTTAAATAAAAACCGTTATAGCCACAAATGCAATCAAGGTAACATCCATAGACTCTCTTGAAACACCTGCACACCGGATAGAGTTTATTTTACTGATAGGCCGCTGTCTCATTCTCGTCGCAATTTTGCGCATCTTACTGCGAACCTGTGGTGCCTCCAAGGGAACCAAAAGAATTAACCAAACTGTCACCCGAGACCATAATTGAATGCTATTTCACAATTGTAACATGTTTATAACAACGCAAAACGGTGTTTTTATCGCTGCCAAAACGACAAAAAAACTATCAAAGCTTTCTTAGTCTGAAACCAATGATTAAATAACTTATTTTGATTTTAAAAAAGCGTCTGAAGTGAAAAATATTTTATACATTTATACGGTGTTTAAATTAAATACTGTACCTTGCAGATGAAACGCGACGCTTCAATTCTTTCGAAAACCCAAGGCCCCTATCGTATTCCAACATATTTGTATGCCTCTGTTTGTATCCAATTTGTTTTTTTCTATGGAAAATAATACATTATCTGGAACGTTTGATTACCATTCTTCGTGCGCAAATCACATTGGTATTTATTATGGCACTTTATTACCGTCGAGTTGTGCGATGTCTAATTGAATACACGTTGGACAATTCACGAGCCCGTTTTTATAGGTTGCAATAGCCCAAAAATAAACGTTTATTTTTCAAAGCTAAGTATAATTAACAGTTGTAGCTTTGAAATAACCAAACCTTTCACTGTAAGCATCAGCGTATACAGGCTAACATATTGTTCTCCTCCTTAAGCGCTTTATTTTCAACAATAAATTATAAAATATTTCCCATAGACGCTTGGAGTTGATTTTAAACAGGAAATTCTGTCGGCTTGCGAATGGGCCAGTTTTACATTCACAGTTTGTCGCACTTTTAATCGGTTTTAATTATTTTAGGGCTTCTAAAAGAATGCGCACGGTACTTTATAGACTATTTGTACGAAATTGTAAGCGAATCGCGGTACTTGTTGCCGTATTGTTACTGTTTCAATTGGTTTTGGAAATCCGTTATTTTAAATCGATCTTTTCTCCGAATTCGGACCAACAGGTAAATCTTGTATATTTGGAGCACTAAGAATGCGAACAACTTATCAACATTACCATTTCTTGTATTTTGAATGTATTATGCAGGCGACCCATACTACGAATGTGGCCATCTTTATAATGGATAAAGAGTCTTCCCAACGCGTGCCCTTGTTGATTAAAAGCCTCCGAAATGGGCCTCTTGTTTCGAAGAGGAAGATATCTCTTTATATTTTCTGCCATCACACGTTGTGTCAAAGTTTACGTGTACTGCTTTCTACCTGGAGGGTCCGTCACCTTGACAACATGTTCTACGACATAAAAAGCCTAGTGAGATTTTTATTGTGTTAATAGTGGGTTTCATTGATTAAAATCCGACAAAATCGTTTTTTTTATATGCAATTATCGTCTTTAATTTATATTGTTAGTTGCAATCACCACACATAATCAAATATTTCAGCCAAAAGAAATGAATCTCACTGGGTTCTCTGTAAGAGATGATAATTTGTACAAGTTCTTTCTCCATAAAATTCTTCCAATCGACGTCGAACGCGTGAGTAACACAATCGTCATACGTTTATGCATACTTATCAATATTTGTTCGTCGAATAGCCCCTCTTATTATGATTCTCTCCGAAAAGGTTCTTCTACTAGACGTTAATGTAGTCGTTTTGGATGATTTACAAGAATTGGTGCAAAGGACTGCAAGCGCTTCACCCCATGCGGTAAGTCAGCGATTTTAACTAGGGAGTCATGTGAGCCAGGGGGCTTGGGTACTTGCGTTTTTAAAAAAGATGATACTATTGCTTTTCAGCCTCGGTTTAAACATCGCTTTAAATGTTTAAGGTAGTGATTGCTTGACTTTTGTTTATCTATACCAATGTACCTGCAATTGGCCTGCTGTGTTTTCAAATGTTCGTTCAAATTACCAAACTCATTGGTGAATTTTTCGAGACCTCATTCTGAACTCTAACGAGTCTATAATATTTTGCTTGTTTTACAGTTTCGAAATTCCTCGGATGGAGGGAATGAATTAGTGAACCCATAAGCTCATTCCAGGCCTTGGCCTCGTGTTCTCCGAACAGCATGAATATCTGGGAAGATTAAAAGCCTCCTTACAGTTAGGTTTAAGAAGAAGGAGGAGATAACCTTTGTTGCTTGCTGATGCAAGGATTACATAAAAGAAAGTCTGGAAGTGGTATTTATGTAGTAGAAGGTGACATCCATGAAAAATCGTGCAGTTATTACAAACAGAGAGACCTTCGTCACCCGACGTGGCAATTGTAATTGTAGTGACGGTAAACTACCACTTAACTGCATTAGTATAAATGAAATATTCCTGTATAATTGGAGTGATCTCATCCCACTATAGAGAATCGACGTGGTAAGAATAATATATGAATTGGGATGCGATAAATCCAAGAAATACGATACAATATGGAGGCATTCGTAACGGGGATCGGATGCTGTTGTCCATCTTAATCCAATGAATGGGTTCATTTAAACATGCAAAAGGATATTTCGATTGTGATGACACGTTTACCAAAGGGGAGCCGTAACCCGTTATGCAGGTGTGATATGATGTCCTGACATGCAGCGTGCGATGAGATGAACTTAAAGATAAAATCGAGAGGGCATTAAACGGTCAATAATTTTAAATTGGCAACTGCAACAAAATGTTTTTGGGGCCCGTTTCTATTGTTAATGTGTGTTACAGATAAACCGCAACATACTGCCCGAACGATCTCCAATCCAGTTGCAATTTATATAAACTATTCTATTTTGTATGCCTGTTTACGTTAGAATTCCGATTTTAAAAGCAGCGGATGTATGTTTGACCTCGTTCAAGAACGTGGATTCTATAGAAATGAGACACTAATAGGTGTTTATGCTTTTATAATGTCGTTTTTATTTATTTGTTCAGCTTTTTGCAATGGCCAAAAAGCAGGGGCAACATGTAAGTTGACTAATTAAATCAAGCGGCAGCGTTTTGAAAACAAGTTTGAACGATCGAATTTATTTTAGACGACAGAAAACTACGACACCTCAGTGATGTTTCAAAATTTGAATGGAATGCGAAAATTTGCCTGGAGCAAGTTTATGCTGGAATTAATTCAACAGGCACCGTTTATGAAAGAAGAGGTGGGGAAAATTTTGACTATAATTCACAATTCGTTGAAACATAATATACATCCATCTCTTTTCAAACGGGTCGTCTTCACAACAGGTTGAGCAAATTAAAACCATGAATCCTATGTATAGTGACAAATATTTTCAAATTGCGACGAAAATAGCCGATTGCTCAACACGGTCAAAGTTGTGAGATGCTGGCTATCCGTTGTGGATGGGGTTTATTGGATACCATTGAGGACTTGGACATGGCAATCTACTCGCACCTGCAGGCTACGATAGGTACTGGCAACAGCCGCTACACGCGATTTGGCCGGATGATAGACGAGTTTCCCCGTGTACAGGAAGCCGAGAACTCAGGCTACTGGTGAATATGTGTGTACAGATCCCGGCAGACGATAGCACTCAGTATCCAACACATAGCATGTAAACTCTATTCTACCACCGAGATCGATAAGTGAAAGTCTAGAAATGCATCGGATATCGCGAGGGAAAAAAAACAGCTCAAAATTCCCGGGATCCATTATAACAATCCTTTCCACGTCTGTCTCGATTGTCGCGTGAGGTAAAGAAGGTTGAAGGGGACCAGAAGCCAGGGGTATGATGCTGTCGATCGCCGTACGCGATTCGAGTTGTAGAATACTTACGTCAAGAAACAACCACGAGGAAAAGAACATAACTTTGGTTCTTTTTCGGGCAGATAGATCAAGTTCAGTCTGATCGTCCGTGGTTCGACTTCGAATGAGACGACTTGTTCCTTATCGATATTCGAGGCGCTTGACACTGAAAATAAAACATCAGCAATAACCTTAAAGGAAATTTATAAGTTATTTTTTTTAAATAATACTTACAACACTTCCTATCCAAGTTAGGGGGGCTGATTAAAGGCACTTTTGATTGGTTTCTACTGTTGGTGCGCAGATTGCTCTTCAGTAGGGTTCACCCGTTTAATTGACATGATGGCCTCGGTGATGTCCAATTGAAGTAATTTATTATGTAAACATCCTGTGAAGACAAGTTTCTTTATTGTTTTATTCAAAGACGCCCTTGACATTTCTAATAATTGAAAACCCCTAAAAATTAAACATTAATGATACAAACTCACTTGTAAAAACTTATAATAACAAAGTAGTGTTCTGAAAATATTCCTCGAGCAAAGCTGCCTACTCAAGGTTGACTACACGTAAACTCAAACCTACCTAATTAAAAATACGCTCTATGACCATAATATTAATAATACGAATGTACCCAAATATTCTACTAAACTTCGTCGAAATTTTCGTTTAAAAATCTCCGAAAAATAAAATACAAAATTCTTTTTAATTTTGAAATAGATTGTTTTTAACCACGTCCAACGAGTGATGCCAAATATATTCGCCACTCTCCCGTGCCAGTGGAATGTCCAGTTAAATCCCAAGTCGTGTCCTGCTCCTTGCAATACGACTGAAAATTCAACGACGGGGTAAATAGGTTATTGTTATTCCGCAATTAAGGTCTCGCAGATTCATCAAGATTATGTCATGGAAATCCTCATCGGCCCGAAATTCCGATTGTCAGAACACACCGCGTAAGTCAGCATAATCGCGCGGACTTATTTTTTGTCTGCCCATAAAACGAAAAAAACTTCCGGGATCAGTCCTTATGTTGGTCTGTCATTTCCAGAAATACTAAGTATTCTCTGTATTCTTTTTAGTCAATAGGTTGCGCGAACAATACATAGATATTGAAAGAAAGACTGCTGAAATGGACGGAATCCTTCTGAGAGAACCTGATGCTCCCTCGGTAAGCACATGAGGTAAACTTGAAGGTCATCCCTTTGATCGAATTAATTGCCCCCACACCCTTCCCATAGAACAAAAAGACCGACTGCTTTGAAGAACGTCAGGAGCAGCGAATCACAAGACGAGTTCACCCATATTTCTACGGCAGCGCGGAAGATTCACAAGAAGGAATTTCTCTGGTAATCCAGGGCTCATACGACAGGTATGGCTTCTTCTTGAAGTTTTTTCGTGGAGACATGAACGTGTTTGAATAGCCTCGGTGTCAACCATTTCTCAATTAAATTGATGGTATTTTCACTATCAGATTATAAATTAATCATGATTTTGAAAACAATATATTTTTTATTGAATGCAAACCAATTATGGGTTGTTAGGTAGCGTCAATTTGACGTTTTCGGGGAGCACTCGAGTTTCCACATTCATATAATTAACTGCAACATTTTTTCAAAATATTTATTGTCATAATATGTTAAACACAAATATTTACATTCGTTTCAATAGGCTCGATCACCTGCCCAATATTATAGATCGATGGGGTGGTCCCATATCTTTGGCGGTCTACATAACAGACGAGGAAGTACCAAAACTACAAAATAATATTAGTTTGCTCATTGCATCATCAATCAAAAAGAGTAACCTCAACATACACTTGGTGTTCAAAGAAGGGGTATGTGAACGCTACTGTGCAAACACCCATCACTCTTCTTCGTGAGGATTAAGCAATAATGAAAACGAATTGCATTCGATTTAACAGCTGCTTGCGATCGTAATTTATTCTCTTCTGTACTAAAATGATATCATCTCGCAAATTAATTGGTGTTTTTTGTTGTGGCGAAGAGAATGTCCTTCTACAATGGACGGATGTTTGAATTTTTTTAGCGCTTCTATCCGACGAACACACTGCGAAATGTCGCCATGGATTACGCCACAACATCGCACGTTTTCCTGATGGATGCCGATTTTATTCCCAGTCGTGACTGTTACGAAAACCTCATGAAACAATTACTTGATGTACGTTTTAATCATCATAACCATCGCTTGAATGGTAGTATAGTGCACTAGTCGTCTGCTTACGTTTGTAATAAACAAAAAATAGCTTCAATAGAATAGTTTATCCTTTTAAGCATATATAACTGGGTTCATTCGCATGGGTGATGTGTGGAATACTTAATTTATCAGCCAAGTATGATCGAATCAGCCAAGTATTAGCAGTGGAATCACGTTTATCACAAGTCATACTTAGCAATTGCCTACATTCTGCAGAAAAGCAGACTTTGGAACACTGCCTACGTCGTGCCCGCATTCGAAACATTCGACAGCAACGTGAAATTCCCAGACAACAAGGCGGAGCTGATTGAGCAAGTCAAGAACGAAAAGATTGAAGCTGCTCGTTTGAAGAGGTGGCGTGTTGGTCATGGTCCTACAGATTTCGATAAATGGTACAAGAGCGATGAGGCCTATGAGGTGAGAAATTCTGTTTAGTTTGGGGTGTTAAATGGAAATTAATGATTACTGCAGGATGCTCATGTGACATGCACTTGACATAAACGAGAGTTGAACTCTGGTCGCCACCTGTCAAAACATCCCCAAGAAACCTCATGGAAACATCCGTGAGGTGACTGTCTCAAGAAAAGGATGAATAACTTTTACGCAGGCTACTATGCTGTATGATCACAAGCATAGTTATGGGGTTTACCGCTAAATTAATCATATTGGCGACTTAACAGCACGTATTGTTTGATTGACACTAACAGGCGTCGCGTGCGCTGCTGAAAAAAGTCGCAAAATTGATCCGCAAAAATAAATATTCACAAACCCCGGATATTTAGATCAAATGGGCAGCTGAATTCGAGCCCTACGTTCTGGTGGCGAGAAATGCCGGTCGCTTCGATACGCGCTTCGTGGGGTTCGGTTGGGACAAGGTGGCATTTTATGTGCTCCTGACAGCGAAAAAATTCGCCTTCGTCGTCCTTCCCAATTCATTCGTGGTGCATTATCCCCATAGCAAAACCAAGGATGATATACTTTTCCATGAAGGCGAATCAATTAAGTACGTCCGTTTCGAATTTATGTTAGCTCTGTTGTCTATAGAATTTATGTAATTTGATGTTAATTGCTCGGTTTCTCTGTAGACATTGTATCTCAAAGTTCAAAAAAGAATATATCACCGAGATCGCTCGAATATATGGACGAAATTGGAAACTGTACCCCAACATGAGACACCGCTGATTAAAGACACCATTGCACATTTAAGATTTATTCACTTTCGTCCTTGGATAAAAATTTCAGATAATAAATTCGATAATTTTAATTGCTTTCTTGAGGTCAGAAAGACAAAAACGTCGAGCATCAAAAAATATTACATGAAAAATCCTTGTAGTTGGCGCCGTGAGATGTAATAACGCCACGGTATATCGTTTTTAATTCAGTCGTGATTTGCGTCAGAATCGCGGTTTATCCACATCCTGCTTATTTGAACAGAATCGAAACTGGAAACTCCATTGATCCATGTCAAAATGTTCGGCGTCCGCGGGAGTACGATTTTCTTCACACAATTCTTCAATACGTCTTTTTGGATTAACGTTGTAAAAAAAAGCATACGTCGTTCCCGTGAAATTCCCGAAATCAAGGCTGCATTTATTGTTCAAGTCAAGTGGTGACCAATTCTCTTTAATGCACTCGAATGATTATTGTTGGACATTTATTCGCTAATACTTTAATTTTACTAAATTTTAAGTGCCAAAACTGAGCAAATCACGTAAGGGCGAGTGGACTGTGTGTGCATCGACTGCCTATCGCTGGAGAACACGGGCGATTGTCGTGATGAGCGTCACGATAAGCGACTACAAAGACAAATTCATCATTTTGGCTCCAGCTTTTAGACCTTAGAATAATACAATTTTAATCGCTTTATTAAGATCATGGGGTCAATATCGTCCCATAGAAACGTATGCTTCCATCACCACATGCTACAAAATTGGGGAAGTAATAACCTACGTGTAATGACGCAGCTCTTTTGCAATGCTATCCAGTAAAACGAACTGTGATCAAGATCATAGGGATCTTATAATACATGTTTAAGATTGAAGAAACCATGAAATGTAAACATCGCAAAAATTATTGCGATTGATTTTTTCTGGTTGTTCAAGGGAATCAATATTAAAGAAATTCCGTTGTGTTGTAGAGAAACTTTAGATTTTATTATTATTGACGTCAATTTTATGATTCATAATTGCAGAAAATCTACTGTGTCAATAAACGTTTTTGTGTGTTCAAGACAAATACGTTTGCAAGCTGCCTAATTGTTTATTCCATGAACAAATACGTGAATACACGCTTGACGGATAGGTCAGGTTGAATTGCGCGATGTTGAGTTCAACCAAAATGCGCTCTGGATGAATATTGCGGCATACTCATTCGCGAATACGTCATATTTTCACATTAAGCACACAACGTCAACGCAGGCAGGTAGGCTGCATCAGTGCAAACACACTTATTAATGAGCACCGCGAGTAACATTATAGTCGTACCATACAGTCGCATGATTGGTCAACACAATTACCAATGAAAAATCGATTATTTAATCCAATTAATGGGGCACTTTTCAGAATAAAACTTTTTTGTTGAAACCTGATATCGTTGTGCTTGGAGGAGAAAGAATGTTGAGCTGTATACAAAGAACACCATACCCACTGAAAAAATCGGGCTCTGGAACCTTTTTTCTGCAAAGGGACCGTTTGGATTTTGTTTTTTTACTTTGTCTCTAATAGCCGAATTTATTTATTACAATTGCAGGCCTCTCTGTTTTGTTCAACTTTATATCCCGCTGAATTCTCTAACAAAAACCCCCAAGAGAGAAGTGTAGTTTCCCTTTTTAATGTAAAATTCACCTTTGGTGATCGAATAAAAGACATCTAAAATTAACTCAGAAATGATCACCGGTATTTCGAAGGATGATTTTCACGGTAAACCCCGCAATTTTAAATTAAAATAGCGAAAAACAATTTATAATATATTATAATATTATTATTATATATTTACTATCAGCATTTAGCCAGTAAATGTTTTAATATTTTTAAAAGATTTTGGCATCAAACTCGTGAGATGAAAAAAAGCCACCGAAGTCGATGGAGGTAGGGTCAATTCGTGTGCATCGTGCTAGAAAAACCATCCATTATTTGCCAAAAAGATTGGCACCACCCATGTGAGTAGAATTTCCAGTTAAAGGAAAACTCGTGTCTTTTATTAATACTTCTAAGGCAACCTTTTAATTGCGGTTACGCAACTAGGGCCTCTTACTTTTATCATGTAATGGCATGGGATAATCTTAATGGCCAGCGCTTTCGATTTTCCGAACACAGTGCAAATAATTGCCGATATTAAAATGAGTATTTCAAGAAATCAATCGATGTTTTTGTATCTATTTTAGTGTGAAGCATATCGTTGCACAACCCTTTGGCGCATTTAGTTATTTTTCTATTTAATGGCGACAGTGTGTTCGAAAGGGACTGTGTGGAGAATTTCTTGTGAATTGCTTGGCTACTTTTTACGGCTACAATCAGTTGTCTTGATGCAAGATTTCTGTGAAATAATATATTTGAGCGGGTAATGCAATGTAAAAGATACAACTCATATAGAAAGAAATCTGAAGAGAGACTGTGTTCGGATCGCTTCCTTGATTCGTCCATCGAGGCAGTCGGGGTAGGGAGCGCTGCGTCGGGTCTTCGCCTTACCATCGAAGACGAAGATCCTGAATCTGTAGTTAGTGGCATTGGTTCTTCCGTCGAGGGTAGCGACGGGTTCTTTTCGGTCGGCCACATACCTGGCCAACAGACATCTCTCTTATCTGGGCGAAAGATTTTACGTCTCCTAACGCCGTCTCAGGAAGAGGAGATGGATTACCGGGCGTCGATAGAACCTGATCGGGAACTCGAGCCTTCCTATTTTGTAATCTGGAAAATCTTTCGCCTGTCATCGTCAAAGCACCGAAAATAACCAAGCAAAAGCCAATCGTATTCAGAAGTCCAAAGTCCAACGTTCTTCGCTTTTCATACTTCATTTTGGTTGACTAAAACAAACTTGCTTAATGATTAACATTTTTATTTAATGATTTCATAATCATAATTATTTCACATGTAGCCCAACAGTTACTAGAATGGAGATCAGGAAGATTGGACCCAAAATCACTCCTGTAGATTTCGGATTTAAAAGAATGGCAGTCGACAGGGATAAGGGGGGATTTTCATGAAAATGGGTGATTATAATTATTTAGGATACGTGACTAGAATGAATAGGACTACCTGATTAATTTATAGGAGCCTTGCTACCCTTAACCGTCTCGTATTCTCCTTATTTCGCCATTTATGAATATTGCGAACTTTACTAAATGAATATATTACTATTGTGTAATTGAATAAAGTAATTTTTACCCCACAGGTTTATTAACGTTTATTTACCATAATGCTTAATAAGCATTTGTGTTAAAATTGTTAAACTTTAATTGGCCTACACTATTTTACCTAACTGGAAACTCCCCGCCTATTATAAATTTATTACCTGTTTTTTTACTTTGTCTGAAAGCAAGAATGTCAGGTTATAAGTACGTTCCCATTTCCAAACATTGGATCACCAATAATATGTGTTGTGTTACCAAGTGACTTTTTTATACGAGCTTTTTCAATTCTGATGTCATGTTTATCAGAAATATGTAATTTGTGAATATATCTAAGCTTATTGTTGTCTTATTATTCGATTCGAATCCACCTTTTATTGTACTCATTTATAATTTCCTCGATTTTTCTTTTCATTTTATCCAGCTCCCATGACACCTTGGCTATAATTCGCAGTTAAATTTAATTTCGGTTTATTAATTTTTCAGGTTAAAATTCAGGCATGAACCAGTGTTATTAGTTTTATGTATTCTCGCTATACTTACTTTTTTCTCTCAATCTTGGATCTACGTTCGTTCGAGTTTTTACGTAGAGGTATGTCTATAGATATTATTTTATGTTTATTTTGAACTTGGCGTTTCGTGTTGTTGAAGTTCGGCTATTGCTTACCTGCGGTTTTCGTGTAAAAAATTAAAATAAGATCTACCTTTGCATGTGTCGAAGGGTGGCAATTAATGGGCCAGAGTCATTCCAGCCCTTGATTATACCTATTGTATATTTTCCACCATGGTTAGATATATATCGTACAGTCATGACTCAAATCCCTTCATTTAATTCGCCCCAGACGGGGTTGGCCGTTGGAATATCCAACAAACCAACACATAGCCCGGTTCAATAATGAACCACAATTCGTAATCAATTTACTTAGACAAACCACAAGAGGCGTCTTCAATTTTTTGTGAATTACTGGTCGTAAGGCGATATGAATTAAGTCCAGAAACATCTGGGTTTTATGTTTCATTTTATATTAAAATGTGATTAGTTACCATGATGCCAAGAGTGTGTTATGGCTTGCCTTTTGTGCGTGTCGCGAGTGAACAGATCGGGGAGCCAGTTGTCTAACTTGTGGGCATAACTTCTTCTTTATAACGTTTTTATTTATATTTCAGGAGGAGACACCGGTGCATCAATTACTTTATTCGAATCGTACCATCGAATTGATCGTAATGGTACTAGATCAAAACACGTCTCGCCGTGTACCACATTTTATAAAAAATATATTTAAACGGCCACCACAAGAAAACAATGCGTTAGGATACCATTTATGGCTTCATATTGTGTGTAATCTCTCGGAATGTTACAAACTAGGAGAACTCTTCCGAAGCTGGAGGGTGGATTCCTTGACCACTTCTTTTTATGACATAACACGAATTGTGAGTCCTTTTGTATTTGTGGCGTTACGTTATTGGGCAGGTCTATTTAATATCTTGATGTTTTGTTTATCAAAACATGTATTCGTGTGTGTATATTGTATTTAGATAACCTTTTCTGCCATTCGTTTTAGCCTAATTTCTCCATTCTTTATTCTTCAAATGATCGGGGATTAATCAAACATTATCTTCCCGAAATTCTACCATCCAACGTTAATCAGGTGCGTTAACTATGGTTATCATTATTTTAACTATGATAATGTTTATATAACAAGTGCACTCCTGCCAGCGTTTTGTATACGATTGTCTCTTTTATTCTGCAAAGGTCATTCTACTCGATACTAATGTTGTCGTCCTGGTGAGCATTGCGGATCTGTGGAACATGAAAGCGAAATTGTCACCTTCTACGGTATGCTTCGGTGGTGCTATGCCTAAATCTGAATATGTGCCGATTTTTTGCTGGGGGTAACCTGTATAGTACATGTTGGATGCATTTGTCCTTTCTTTGTCTTCTTATGGCGTTCATTAGCCCTTTTGTTTAACACTCACCACGGCAGCATTTTGACCTAGGTTTATTGCTCTCTATGGCAAGATATCGATAAATCATTTATGGTGTCGATTTGTATGCAACTCATGCACCATTTGTGCGGCGTCTTCGGGGCCACGGTCGTGGTGCAGCTCTTGGCCAAGCGCTTCAATCAACGGAGAACGGTTTTCGCCTTGGTGCCTTCGTATACATCTGCATTCTGCATAAGAGCAGGGAGAGAGAGAGAGAGAGTGTACCGACGTCGTCAGTTCATATTAACAAGAGACGTCATCGACTGTCGGCAAAGGGTCTAGCCGACCGACTGTCGAGAGGTAGCGGCGTCTGCAGCAATAGCTAGATTACCCAGGGTGGAAGCCTAAGGCTTGCACCGCATGAAGCGTCGAGAGTTGCATCAACGCCCAGATTCCGCCGTTGACACACGAAGCAGGATTACTTTTATAACATGTGTAAACGTCTACAAGACTTCGAAAACCTCTAATCCAATTATCCTGTATTGTTGGCTTTTAACTGCCGATTCGAAGGCTTTATTTGGGCTTGGGAAAACGATTGGTGCATTTTGCCACCGAACGCTATGCAGCCAGGGATACGCTAGTATCTCGGTGTAGACGTGTAAACAATTGGTCATGTTGGAATAGAAGTCAATGATGCTTATTTTGGGCATATTTTTTCCATTAAGCTCATTGCGCTTCCGGCGTCCCAATCGGAAACTGTGAGTAACTCTACTTTATATTGAGTTTAGGTATAAAACCAATAAATTTGTTATTTCACTCCACTTCAGTTTGGGTCTTTGGTCGTCTGCTGCTTTGTTGTGGGAGAATTTAAGCGACGACAGTGCTCTGGAACCATGCTATTCATAACCAAAACGCGCGAAACTTTCGACAAGCATGATTTGGCTGGATTGATTTAAACCTGTCGGAAGATCAAACCGGCTGTTCAATTTCGAATATTATCAAGCCACGTATTTTGCATTAAATATTAAAGGATTATGCCGCAACGGGGTCAGCTCATATCATTTCGCGCATGGCGAACTAATACATTATTTGTTGGGATTCTCCACTACACGTGATCTTCCTTTGGGTAGAACAATCGGGATTACCTCTTTAGTCAACCGGTTTGACCTCTTACATGATAAAGATTCGTCGCGTTAGTTACCTTCAACAAATTCTCCTTTTTTATTTATTCTTTGCAAATTTCAGACGGCACCCATCTATGAATCCGCGGTGGCGATCATGGATCTTGGAAAAATGCGCGAAGCTGCCTGGGGTCAGCTGTTGCAGACATTTTTGAGAGTCGAAAAACACCCTGCCGGTGGAGTCACTGAGGCCGTAAGTGAATACGTTTTAATGTTAACAAAAGGTGTTTCTTACAACCAAAACTAAACTGTTGTATCCCGTATAGCCGTAGCCCCACCAACCGGAAGACATTGAAGAGAAGATCAGATAGAAAAAGGCGGAGGAGTCCTAGAGCGTATACCTGAACAGCCTCCTTTATTAACAGGCGTGATGGAGTATTTACTCAGGAGTTGGGGGCAGTAAGGCCAGTCGGCCAATCAGAGGGAGTGAGAGGAATGAGTCACCCAATCAATTCGATTGTGGCACGATAGAATGTTTACAGAAGGGGTGTGACAAGCGATGTGGTTGGGTGTCTACACATTCCAGGAATTAATGAAGGGAACTAATTTAATAACTGACCAACATAAAGGGTTTAGCATAAACTAGATCTTCGGATTGTTTTTTCAGGCGGCTGATGTTAAGTGCAAAGTTCTTCTCTGCATGTTAAGCGAACCACTCGTACCACAAGTTCGACTTCGTCTAGTAGTTTGAGTATTATGGTTTGGATAGCCTCGTTTTTTAATCTTTGAAAACGCCAATTTTCTGGATACGTTAAGCTATTAATTGACATTAATCTGACCAACTTCCGAAGTCTCATTTCATGAAAATTCAGTCTCAAAGTTAAATTCGTTTTTGAAGAGCTGGTCACGCCACTCCGCTTTCGGGATTCGTTGCAGACACCAGTTATCCGGATTAATGCGGAAATCTCGACCAGATGACTGATAATTGCTGATTATGGTATTTCCTTGTAGGCATTCCTCGCGTATGCATCGAGGAAGAATGCACTGGCAGTTAGTGAGTTGGACTGCGTCTGGGATGTGCAATTGGGCAGGGCCTCTGCTCCCTCGCTCTGCATCCGCGAAGGGGTTTCCTTCCTCGAGTAACTATTGATTTATGCTGCCTATGTTAATCGATTTTTTAGTTCAGTCAAAATACTCCACTGGAGGACCACGGACCAGGAGACCACGGAAAACGTGTCCCCGTCATGTGAGTCATTTGAAAAATAAACAGATTTTACAGAGTAGTTTGCAAAGATTTCATGTTGTAGTCATATACGGATTAGGGTAAATTGGTATCAGTCTGTCAATGATAGAATGTGTGGGCGTTCATGTTTACCGACGCGGAGACTCGAAATCGGAAGGTTTAGACCTCGTTGTTATAATTTAAGGGTAAACATGAGATATTGATGATGGTGTGACGCTGTTCCAATTGTGGGATTCTGACCTAAGAAATGTTAAACCTTCGCTGGGGGTTTTGTAACGGTAATCGTAGAAGATGGATACACATCCCAGGCAGCCATAATGAGGAGACGCATTGGAATGAAAGGGATAGATATAATGATGCAAACATATATAAATGGATGGAGAGGTAATATAGACTTAGGGTAAAAATGGGATGGGTCTTCATAACGGGAAAACTACGATGCTGGTTTGGAAAGGGAGGAAGTTGCTCTAGTCTCGGCGACTGTGGATGAAGGCGGCTGTGTCCTTGTGAAATCCAGTGTGAGGCATCCTGTATTTGAGGGGAGAGTGTTTGGTCTCACTCTAGATGAACCAGATTGCAGTCTTCGCCGTCATAGAAAACGGCCACCCCGTCTGAAGGTGGATGACACGAGGTCGCGTCCTATTGGCGCGCCGTAGACATTGTGTGTCCTTCATATCCCGCGCTGTGTTGTGGTAAAACACCGGGGCGTTACAATGGTAATTAATGCAAATCATAGGCGTTTTGTGGGAAATCCAAAAGGTTATCCAACAGTTTCGCAATAATCTTCTTTGGTTTTATTTAATGACAATTTGTTTATGTAAGTGGACGTCCTCCGCAAAGCATATCTGGGAACGCTGGAGGAAATCGTTTGCGAGGATGCAAATCTTCTCCGAGCGCCCGTCAAACCACCGGTACGTCGGTTTCATTTGTTGAAATCATATTTTGCCTAGAGTTCATTTGAAGTCGGTGGTCTCTCTCTCTTAAGGCACCAGCCTTTTTCTTCTCCTGCTTCGACGCAAGGCAAGAAGAGAGAATAGAGAGAAGGATACACCCCTTTTATTACGGCACTTACGTGGCGAATTCTACGCACTCGAAGGATGTCACCCTCGTTTGCCAAAGCTCCGTTGATCGGTATGTTTTTCGTATTTTTGCCTCTTGCTCGGCCTCTAATTCATCGAGAGAAAACGGGAAAGCGTCGGACAACCAATAATAATAATAATAATAATTTTTACGCTTTATTAAGGTCACAAAGACCAGAACTTTCAGCATTTAATGTTTAACAGGAATGGAGGAAATAACAACGAGGTAATGGCGGCCATAGAAGGCCTTGTCCATAACGCGCGCGCGAGACAGTTTCCGCCACCCGGCCTCCAGGTTGCTAGATTACAAGCGCACCAAATGGTGTAGTTGTCACAATCCCGTCTCCGTTGGTGAAAGACCTGTGTTCGAGTCCCAATTTCGAACTCCGCGGGGGGCGCTGCGAGGACCACCTGGGGCAAACTCCATAAGACCAATTTGTCTTCTTTGAATTAAGTTTTGATTTGAGAAGACAGCAACCCAAAGGGGGTTCATTTTTTGCGAACGTCTGTGCAAATATTGAATCATGTTTTCTCGTTGTGCGTCGTATTGAACGCAAGCCAATCAATTAGGTGTTGCAAAAGGCTTCTAGTCGTGGTGTTACTGTTTGATGTTGTTTGAATGTGTCACCTCGGCAATGTATAAGTGATCATCGAAGCAAATTGTTTTAATAATGGTAAGCGCTTTATTGAGGTCACGAGGACCAAAACTGGCAACATAAAATGTTATTTACGTAAAATGTATTTTATTTCCTGCTTCACCTGTTCGGGTGAAGCTTAAAATCGGGAAAAATAAGGAATGATCGATTTCATGTTGATAGTGGTCGAAGAGGTACACTTGAATTGAAGGGATGGGAGGGTATTCTGTGTACAATCGCCTCTTCTTGTATCATTTTGTTCGTTTAAATTTAGAAGCTGAAAGTGTGGGTCTTCGTGACCTTTATAAAGCGAATTCCATAATAATTATAATCTAATATACGGCATAGGTAGGCAACTAGAAAACGAGATTGTTTTGAAAAGTCTAAGGAGGGTAAACAATTCAGAACATTTAGGGCTAGGGAAATTCCCGGGGGAACAATATACAATGAGGGGAATTATATGGGCATTGAGAAGGGTTTTATGCGGTTTGAGCTTGCTTAAAGTTTCCTTAACTAAGTAACAGAGGTGACGACATCCACATTATCACTCGAATATCATCGACTGTTCTAACGCCGAGGAATTTGGATTTTGAACTCGAAGCGGAATTATGGAGTGAAGCGATTGCCGGAGTATTAACATCTGCTTTCTTGTAAAATGCATCTTGAAGCGTTCAGCAGTAATTCGTTCTCTGAAGACCCCTCAAGTACCTCAGTGATTGCCTGTCAAAGCTGTTGAGAATACTCATTCGTCTTACAAGCATGACATAAGTCAGGTCGCTGTATATTTGATGAGTGCAACGCCATTAGTAGACCGAAGGTCAGACTCTAATATATCAACCATCCTTCCACACAATCGTCACATTGTTTAGATAGGATACGGGATCGTGAAAGTGTTGAAATCCGAGGTGAAGTCCTAAATTCCTCCCTTGATGACTTTCAATCCGGTGTTCGAAAAGATTGCCACGGCGTCCAGAGTCGTTATTTTTCAGTTTATAAGTAAACTGGAGCGGGCCGTCCTTAGAATTTAGTGCGTCCTCCAATTGTTGGAGAGTAGGTGCTTCTCAATCACTTTCAATCACACAGAGGAGTTGTCGATTGGTCGATTCGGAATAGGTGCTATATCGAAATTTCTCCATTCTAAAGGAAAACGGCATTCGCCTAGTGAATAATTTACGGGTTTGGTTACAATTGGAGAACAGCTACCAATCGATAGAGCTCGCAAAGCCACACATTTTGGGTAGGTGCTTGAGCTTGTGCTATAAATACAGCCGACATGGCTTACCTCCATAGTGAACTTTCTGCCATGGAAGATGACAGTCAATTTAACCTCTCTAGCATACGCCAGAATCTTATTCAACGGGCAATGGCAGAAAATTGTATACCAATCGATAGAGCTCGCAAAGCCACACAATTTAGGTAGGTGCTTCAGCTTGTGCTATAAATAACAGATTTTCAGAACTTCGGGTGGGAGCCTGCCCGGACCAGTCGCCGTGGAGCTCTGGAGGCTGGCCCAAATTTAGAGACAGAGGATTCGTGGGCGGGTAGAAAAGCACTGGAATTAAGAGATCCAGCGTAAGGCACCGAGGATTTAAGAATGAAGCCATCATGCAGAGCACCAAAGGCCAAGGGGTGAGCGTGGTATATATGAGCGACGAGTTCCCATCAATCTGTGCAGATTTTTCAAAAAGGTCACCGGATTTCCATGCTCTTAACAGCTCATTTCCCACAATCTGATTGAGCCGGTTTTACCGCAGCTGCTATCCTGATCAAAATGGGTTTCATATCTCGATACTTGACCTGGCAGAAAGCGTTCCTTCTTTCGCCTCAATTGTTTAAGAAATTGAGATTACACGACACAGGTGGTCAGGGGTAATTCCGTAAGTTCGCAATTCGTGTCGTACAACTAACTTGTGGAGATAGCTTCTTGTATTGTCTATTCTCTTAGCAATCTCAGAATCAGGGGCAATCCTGGCGTCAGCTGTGGCAACCTTATATGGTTCTGATAGGAATGCGACGTGAATAGCTTTGGCTGGCCTTGTTATATACTTTCGGCTGACCAACGAAAATGCATGTTCAAGACCTGCATGCAGAGAAAAATCAAAACTAAATACGTCGTCAAGAAGAGTCCCTTCGCGCGTATGAAAATTGACTACATTATAGATGACCAAGAGGTCATGCCTTGGATCTGTTGAATATTGTTTTCTGCTGCTGCTGCTGTCTCTATTTAAATTATTGCGCTACTCATGTTTGTTTAAAAGAGAGATTTCGCTTAGAGGGCACTACATTTTGTATGGACTAGCCCAGCGAACCGCGATGCTTATACAGTTGACCGCCTTGCACGACGTAAAACCATTTCGACGCCCTCCAGTAATGTAAATTCACACGCGGTCGGAATTAAGGTCCACTTCACTGGCACAACCCCCTCCCAACCGATTTTAAACTGTAATGCGGCTCCGATTGCTTTTCTTTTTCTCTGGAGGGACAAATTTTGGTTGAATTGGGTTCAATTAAGCACCACTTCTATTTCCGTTTACGTCTCCTAGACTGCGTATTTTGGAGAAGATTGTGAGTCGGTGGCGTGGGCCCATATCACTTGCCATCTACCTTCACGACGAGGAGCTTCCCGAGTTGGAGAAAATCATCGCCGCCTCTCCACTGCTTGCCAACAATGGGCGTCTCGGCATTCACCTGGTGTACAAAGAGGGCGTAAGCTGTTCGTTTTAACAGTTTCGCGCCAAGTTAATCCGCCGAAAGTAGCCGAAACACCTGGGCCCGGGTTCGATCCCCAGGTTTCAGGCCCACTCGCGTGACTAGTAAACATAATCCCGGCAATCTGCATGGCAACCCCCCATGGAGCCGGTTTATCCTCTAGTAGGGGCTAGCCGGCGAATTTGGATTAGGGATTGGAAACCCTGGAACCGGTGTGGAATGTAAGATGGTTCCTTCTAGTTGCTCTATTTCATTCAATTATTTAATTGCCTGAACTGTGTGAGTGCTTCTGATGTGTTCTGTATTACTCGGTGTTGGTTGGACCTATACAAAGGGTTTGTTGTTTTCGTGTCGGAGTATCTGCGTTAGTCACACAGGCACGCTGGGGACTGACTCATAACTCGAATGCTCTCGTTGAAAAAGGGACTGCTTCGTGGGTTTGCCATGACGATTATCGGGAATATTTTTGCAGGTGGCTTCGAACCCAACGAGAATGCTGACCTCAAACCCATCGGGTCACCATGCACGATGGTTTAACTGATTGGACCATGGACAGACAGCTACGAAATAACCATTCTCTAATATGAAAGTCGAGTTGGCAAATTATGCAATTGTTGAAAGGTTTCGGTTGATCTGAAACCAAGACACCGGAATCTATGGTGTTGAGAATTCATGGAAACGACAATTCAAGTGTTTTCAGTGATGAGACAAAAACACGGACAAACCAGTACCATATCTTTAATTTTTTACTAGCTGTTCCCGACTACGCGTTTCTGTGGCTCAGTTAACGCCTGCTCTGCTTGTATTGATTAAGATAGATTACGCTTTACTAGCAAAAACATCCAGTCGAGTACAACGTTATATCAAAATGCTAAGTTATTGAGTCAATGATTAACTTGGATATGCGTGACGGATGTCCGAACACGATAGTTTTTATTAATCTAGATGAAACTGCTGTTGGTGAAGCGGTTAGTTCTCCAAAATACACTTTATTAATCTGCGGATCTGTACTTTTTCCCACATGATTTCGCGCTCATAGTTTGCCGTGATTCTAACCTCGACGTTTCTTTCGACGCCAGCTACCCGATTCTAGACCACACTCTCTCACACTGTCACTTTCCTCTGTCTCATTGGCCCCTCAATGGCCTTGATTTAAGTCTCTCTATTTTCATTGGCTATTTCGGTCAAAGAAAATAAAATGTAGACAAACTAAATCACGCTGTCGATAAACGACGCTTTTCGGGTTATTTCTCTAGAACACTTTCACCTTCTTATCGTCGTATTTCGTTGGGTTCTGATACATTTGCGTATCATAACAGTCACTCAGAAATATTTTCACCTGTTTTTTATGTATTTTGTCTGTAGAATTACTACCCAACGAATACGCTTCGAAATGTCGCCATGGACTATGCCGTGACGTCTCATGTCTTCACGTTCGATGTAGATTTCGTCCCAAGTGTCGGGATCTACGAAACGTTGATGGGCGTTCTGAAACATGTATTTCACCTTTGCATTATCATAGCTTTTACCGTTCTAGACCAGATCATGCATGTGCATATGATGTTTCTCGAGTTTTAATTTTAGACAAGGATGTGACCGTAACCGAATCAATATAATTTGCATACTAGGCGGTGTGGCTTTCAGAATCCACGCAATTTTGACACCGCTTCGTTGTGCGTTTCACCTTATTTCCAAATGGGTCCAGTGAATAACGGTTTGAAGGGCATGACCGGTTTTCACTAAAAGAGGAATGTCAATATATATTATTTCATTAGTGGAAATACGAAAATGCGGATTTTCCTCATTTTTAGGATGTGTAGCATTCCATCAAGGTCGTGGGGTCATTCATTTGCGAAGCTACAAATATGTTTTGTAGGCAAGCCAAAAACGAGTGCCACGTGTTTTCCATTGAATCTACTATTCTCTATTTATGTGGATTCCAAGAAATTCTTTCGGAAGATTCTGAGCCACTGATGGGAAAACGAAGAGACTAACCGTCTGTAGCAACAAAAGAAACCGATACCTTGTTGGTCGAACTTTTAAAATTTGGACTTACACTTCGATATGTGGGCTTGCGACCTCATAAGTTTCTCTGGGTGTTTTGTCAGTGTGAATAAAACGAGAGCTGAAATTGTTACGCTAAAACGAATACAGATTTCCGAAGCTCACTACTTGTGTGTACTCTTTTTTTGGCCAGAATCCCCTCATCGAAAATACCGCCTTTGTCGTGCCTGCATTCGAAACTTTCGATAAGAATTTGGACTTTCCCGAGCAAAAATCCGAATTACTCAGCCACATCAAGACGGAAAAGGTTGTTCCTGCCCGTATTCGGACGTGGCGCTTCGGACACCAGGCCACCGATTTCGATCGGTGGTTCCAAACCTCGGACCCGTATAAGGCAGGTGTACTTGTCGCTATTTGCCTCGGCGTTGCCAATCGCCTATTTAATGCTACTCATTTGGGGGTTTTAAAGCAACCGTGATTTCTGGACCAGAATATACGCCGCAGGTGCCTGTTGGTTCATTGAAAAAATACTTTACACCGGAAACACGAATTATACCAAAGTAAACATTAACCAACCAAAAATGCATATGTCACTGTGGATCGATATCAATCAGATTATGCTCTAAAGATTAACATAGAATCATTTGTTGGAAATATTAAAGTGCTATCTAATAACAATGAATAAATAAATGTATAAAACCATGCTTCAAATCGACTCATTTTCTAACAAAACGAAGCTTATGAAAGCTGGACAATCCATCATAGTTTACGCCGCAAGGTACAGGGCGTGCGAATACGTAGCGGCGAATGGTTCGGAAATTACGGTTACTGAATAGCCAGTGAGTCTTTGCCTTTCTCAGCATCACACAGATAATCGAGTTGTTTCCGAGAATGAGAGTAACTCTTATCAGCTCTTTTCGTGGGATTGTCCCTCGAAGGTTACCCGCGTAATCTCTTGTACGTTGAAGAACTAAGCACAGTTGCGGGGTGCAAGAGTTGTATTTTTGGTTGCTGAGGTATCTCTGGCTTACTCATTTGGCGGATTTGCAGGGCTTCCTTGTTGTGTGAGGACGTAGGCGCCATACCGGGGAGCTGGGTAACGGGTGTCTCTGTGTTCGCCAAAGCCCCTAATTCTCCTGGTCCGTGTTTCAGGTCAAATGGGCACCTGACTTTGAGCCTTACGTTCTGGTGCCTCGGAACGCCGGACGGTTCGACATTCGGTTCGTGGGCTTCGGTTGGGACAAGGTCGCCTTCTTCATGCTCTTGGCGGCGAAAGAATTTCAATTCGTGGTACTCCCGGAACCTTTCATGGTGCATGCTCCACATCCAAAGACGAAGGATGACCACCTTTTCCACAGCAGCCTATTTTTCCGGTGAGGTCTCTTAGGTGGATTCTTGTAAATTGCTTTAGATTTTGGCATTCGAGTGGCTCTAGAATGGTTGAAGTCGGTTGTTGTTGATCAACACAAGGTTAGCACAACCTTTGAAATCGTGTTGCTGCACTATGTTTTGAGTTGCTATGTGTTTGGTTGAACTGCTGAACCGCCTAGTGCTAACCGGAATTTGTTAATTCTATTAATCTAATGCCCAAGATCTATCCTTAAGTTTATAATCATAATAATAATAATTGCGGTGGCTTTATTGAGGTCACGAGGACCAAAACTTTCAGCAGTTAAAAGAGGCAGTATAACAAGTGTTTCTTTTAGTTCCTGTTTCAGCTGCTCTGGTGAAACTAAAAATCGGGACAAATAAGGAATGACCGAATTACTATATGCCGCCGTTCCTGTTGGTATTGAACGGTATAGCCTACGCATTGGTCGAAGATATTTATATTCAGATAAACTGGAATTGAGGGGATGAAAGGGTTCACTTAAAATACGAGCAGCGATTGGTGAAAAATTATTGAAGTTGCGTTGAACGATGATTTCTTGAATAGAGAGAATAGGCAGACCACTAGAAAACGAGATTATTTTAAAAATTCTATGAAGGGTTCAAAAGTCAGAACATTTAAGGCCGGGAAAAATTACTGGAGAACAATATACAATAAGGGGAATTATACAGGCATGGACAAATGTTTTTATGCGGCTAGAGCTTAAGCCAAGTCTCCTGAACCGACGAACAAGGAAGCAGAGTCGACGGCATTTATCAAAGACGGCATCCACATGATCACTCCATGATAACCGACTGTTAAAAATAACGCCGAGAAATTTAGATTTTGAGCTCGAAGCGAAATTATGGAGTGAAGGGATTTTGGGAGTGTCAACAGCGGCTGTCAGGGAAAATGTAATATAGATGCATTTTGATGCATTTAGCAAAAGACCATTCTCCGAAGACCACTCGAGTACCTCAGTGACTGCCTGCCCGAGCTGTTGAGAATCGCCATCCGCCTTGCATGCATGACATAAAGTCAAGTCATCCGCGTATTTTATAAGTGCCACATCGTTAGGGGACCGAAGACTAGACGTGTAATAGTTAAAAAGGAATGGAGATATTCGGTGAGCTGTTTTCGCGAGTATTTTCGTTTGATCAATGGTAAATCCATGAAATTGATGAGTTGAAACAGAGCTTCTTTTTTTGCAAAGTGTAGTAAAATGATGTTTTGAAAAAAACAGATTTTCCAAAAAAAACAAAATAATATCTTTTTAATGGTGGTGGCCGTCATAAGGCCCTGCACCCAAACACAGCCGTGCTTGTTGACCAACTGCCCACAACTAAATCCGGTTAGGCGTGCTAGCGCGGCACTATTTGCGTGTTCATCGCATATCAATAAAATTTCAACAAAATGGGCACAAGTTGCACTCACGCAATAATCGGGATCCAATATAAACGGCTGAGTTCAGATGGATTGCTTTTCCGTGCTCCAATCGTGGTGGCGCCACCTCAGCGGCACCCGAAATTCCAGCAAAACGTGTATTCCCAGCCTGTCACTCGTGTAGGCTCGAACTCGACGTAACTCGGCTGATTGGGCGGGAACCGGTGTTCATAATACTACTATTGATGTTTAACTCGTGACCTTGATACCTATACGTAATGCTCAACTTTATGTTTTGTAGGCGTTGTATCGATTTCATGAAACATGAATACGTTCTTGAAATTGCCAGGCGCTATGGACACAAGTGGATATTTTATCCCCGGATTCATTAATGACGCCAGTATTAATTTTATAATGACAGATGTTTTGTATTAGATAAAATATATTTTGGTGGTACCTTGTAATTGAATTTTATTGTTCCATCCACCAAATTTCCCTGAGAGTTACCTTTTATTGTCTGGTTTTGTCGCAAAGTCGATAACAAGTTCGTAATCATTCGGTTAATCTAACCGGGGAATGGGGTCCGAGTAAGCAGCGGTACGTTGCTCGCAGATTCCATCGGACCACTCGTTGAAATGTTCAAGTTTGTCGTCCCACCTGTCATTGAACTCTCACGTGTTGCTCGGGGTAGCTGGCCCACCCTCAAGTTGCAGATACCTCGCAGCGCAAGGTATTTGTGATGTAGAAATACAAGTTACTTATGATCGTTAAGTAGATGCATATATTAAGTGATCCATGGCTTACGAAATAACGCTTCGGGAATTCCCTCGAAGAAAGTGAGCAACGATTAGCCTAGAAGAGGTTTTTTACTCGCAAGTTTCTGCCGACCATTGATTTGTTTTCTGCATCGTGTAAAACGGACATTTGAAGATTCAATGACATAAACACTAGTCTTTACAGGGGCATTCTTTCTCCGCTGAGTAAAACGTGTTTAACTGCTTGGGCATCCTCGGCGCAGTAAATGACAGGTGTCAGCTAGCATGGCTCAGTTAAATCTTATTCACAAAAAAATATATTTGGGAGAGACCATCCCAAACTAGTCATCAGATAAGAGCAGGCAGAAAATCTGAAACCGTTACCCCTGTCGGCGAATTATCTACTGATTGATCACTCGTGTTTACGCTTCCGGTCATAGTAGTAAATTTAGTCCCCCAACTTATAATACGCGTTATCTCACAACTTTTATGTCCCCGGAATTTGCTGGGCAGCGTTGAGATATTTAAGATGAAAGTTAGCCGTTGCGAGGGGACCACGACCCTAGAAATTAGGGCTGATTATTGTGAAATGCAAAGGTCCATTAGAGTTGGCGCCGTGATAATTTTGGGAGTATGGACAATTAAAGGTCTAAATAAAAATCATAAAATACCCAGTTTTAAAAATTAGCTTTTTCCTAATCAAATGTCTGGTTTTGCTTTCGAGAAGTTCTACAAAAGGGCTGTTTTTCTTATTAAATTTATTTGAACATTACAGGTTTTCTGAATGTCCTTATTAGATTGCAGAATGTTCAGACGTTTTTCAAATGGTTTAATAATAATAATGGTAGATGCTTTACAAAGGTAACGAAAACCAAAAGAATCAGCATCAAAGCTATTTAAAAAATGTGGATACTCTAAGATGATCGTTTTTCGTATTTAAATGTATAAAGGATATGTAAGCTAGTCACTAACCAATTTATTGCCAAGGTATCGAATATTGACTGCATGTGACATTTGCCCAATGATATTACCTGGTTTCCTGCATACGTTAACGGGTGGAATCAAACCCCGACGTTTAAGCCGAAATAATTGCGTGCGCTTAATGCAAATTCGTCTCATGGTAAAATGACACAATTCTACGTTTTTATATCCCATTCCATTAGTGCTTGTGGTGAAGAGCAATTCGGGTGTACAGATTTTCAAAAAAGGAGCCTAAGTGTTGTAGTGCTCGGCGTATTTTATCCACTTGGCAGCTTCGGGTTACGCTCTAGGCGCCGACAATATGAGCAGCCCTTTCTCCCTTGCTGAAGTGGGGTCTCGAGAAGTAATGGATTCGCGACCCACTGTCAAATCTGATTGGCCAAGACAAATATGTGCTTCTCACGGAAGAGCGCGTGTGCGCATTCCTATCAAATCTGCGTGAGTCGCGTCTTAAAGCAACTCGATTCTTAGTACAAGGCCCAAGTGTTTAGTATGTCCGTTTTTTTCTTGGTGAATTTTCAATACTTCTATATTTATTGTTATATCGGTTACATTGTGTCAACGACTTTGACCCGTCACGGGACCGTTTGTGGGGTTTTTGCACATAACGTACTGCTGACCTTTCGGCAGTAATTTGAATGTCTCGATTGCGACACACGAATGGAGCGTCAATAAGGTCAATACTTGTCTATACCCGTTAACCTCCACAACAAAGGTATTTCGGCACTTAATAGGATTAACGGGATATATTTTTTCCATATAATTTGGGCTGATTATGAATCTGCATGCATGAGCGATTTCCGTGGGAAAGTGGCGCGGAAGACTCGGTTTTTATCATCCTGGCGAAATGTTTTTTCTCGTTCTATTCCTAATAAATTTCGTGAAATTAAGACGCCGTCGGCCTTCTCTCTACTAATTAAACAAACAGAAAATTGTCTTACATTTAAGTAGAGGTGGTATTAACAAAGGAACAGTAACGGCATTTGTTTCTATAACAACCCGGTTTGTTCACCCATTCCCCCTTCTGTTGTTACCCCCTCCCCCCACCCCCACCCCCATCCACCTCTTCCCCCTTCCGCAGCCTCCCAATCATCTTCGCAGACACACCTGACGTACTGCAACATTAAGAAACTATAGACACATTGGAAATGTTGGCCGTGTTCTCATCAATTGCTCGAATTTATGGCCCGAATTCATTGGGAATTGTCGTTTTTCGTGTTTCCATAGGGTATATTTATTGTGACAGTAAACCCACGGCGGTGTCCTGAACCGATGGGCCCTTTTCCCAAAGAAACACAAAATATAGAATTCACTTGTAAGGGCACATGCAGGCTGCAAGAATCTATGTATATTTTTAGACACGTTATTTGGAATTACCTCTCGCAAATCATAGCTGTTTACATTTTGTGGGGAGGATAAACGCATGCTATTTGGTTGTTCAATTGGCACACCCCTTTACATAGATAAATTGACTGTACGTTGTCGAACCAAACGGCGTCATATTTACTTAGGATAGCAAACAAGTGAGACGTTTTATGTAGCAAGCCTGGTCCTTATTGAACAACTGGCATGCTCGTAAATGCCGTTAATATAGCGAATAAAATAGAAAGAAATGGTTTGTAATTGTGGCGCTTATTATTCACACATCCGGACAATATAGTCGCAGTATCCTGTCGATGTTCCCGTTGTGTAATCGACTTCGCTGTTTTTGAACTGTTGCAAGAAGCAATACGCATTCGGTCACACGTTATATTAGCGCGTCTGTCAGATGATCCTCGATTTATGTATGCATCAGCACAGCTGCAAATTGTCGAATTGAGAAGTGAAAAATTGGAGGTATTTTGCATTGACGGGCATTGTCGTGGACGTGTCCATTTGTTGTGGATGATTTGTTGTCTTCGGAGAACACGAGACCGTATGATTTTGGTGTAAGAATTAATAAGTTCTCGAAAGAAAGCGGACTAGGAAAGCTAAGCGACAATATTAGATTCCCATAATCGGGTCAGTTGAAGTGAGATACACAAATAAGCACTTTTCAATGCACGTTGACACGGTTTATCGGAACCACAGAATTGGTACACAATGCCTCGCAGAATGCTTTGTGTCATCTACGACTAGGATATTTTAACTTTTGTGTGATGGAACAATGTGCTGGAAGCTTTGTAGATGTCGTGCCGCATTCCCAAATATTACTGGAAAAGTTCTTTCTTTCTGTTAGATTTTACTATCGCCCAAATGAAATTACACCGAGTGGTGCATACCTCTCTGAGACATTTACGTGTCCACAAAAGCCCTAATAAGACGGTTCTACGGGGTCCACTATACTCAACATCACGAGTCCACCAACGATTACCACGGAAAATATTCCCCGTGGCAGTCCTATTAACCGGGTGCTGCCTTCTTCTGAGTCTTCTTTCGGTCACGATTTGGGTGCATACAAGTTTTCAGCTTTCACAGCATCCGCAAGTTACTTGCTATTCGACATTACATCCACAAAACAAATCGACAGACGCAAGCCAGGTAGGAATTGTTGGTCCTTAACATACAGCCCGAAAAACGAGTCCACTCTGTTTTGATTTGTGGGATTTCGTAATGCCGCCAATGTGACTAAGACTATCACCAAGGTTTCGGCAATTATCCACTAAGGATAGCAAAATAAACCGTTTTTCGAAAAGACTACGAATAATCCTTGATGCAAGGTTGTAACAGTTAGTTTTGACAGTTTGGTTTTAATGGGCATTGCTCCAACTATTGCATCATATGTTAGTCTACCCAAATTAGCCATTTTTGTTGCCAAAACCCAATACGATGCGGCCAAATCCCGTCTTAAGTTGGCCCAGTAATTGCGAAGACCTATTCTAGTTCATTTTATTGGAATATTTATAAAATCACATAGTTTTCGAGCCAAAGAAGCAATCTGCGTTTTATACCTCTTTGAGAGAGCTGATGATCCAATGTTATTCCACTCCCAAGGTCAATGTCGACATTCTACAACAAATCGAATTGGCAGTTATCGTTGCCGGTGACGTCACCATTCGACATGTTCCCATGTTACTGAAGAGTATTTTCAGTCACCGTCTCCACGATGCTTCCTGTTGCAGACCAAGACCAAATTACCATTTACACGTGATATGCGATGCTGCCGCCTGCAAAATCCTGTCGCTTCTACTCAGCACTTGGCGCATCGATTCACTTCATGCTGACTTCTACAACGCTTCGGACTACACGGCAAGTACCAAAGGGGGATGGGACTAATTCTGACCCAAGGAGTGTTGGACCTTCGCTTGGGATTTCGTGCGAAAAACGTGTTTAGAGACAGGACCGTCCCGGGCAGCCACAATAAATTAAATACGTGCCGAACGGAGGGAATGTATGTATAGTCCATGTGTTGGTAGAAGTTAGAAGGATGTCGCTGCTGTCAAGTCGACTGGAGAAACAGCTAGAGAGCTGGGTGATCCTGTGTTGAACATCCTGCATTTTTGGAGACTGTAGGTTATTACGCTTTTTATGGGTCGTATAGACATTATTTCTATCGTAGAGGATAACCATCCCGTGAAAGAGACTGTCCAAAGATGTTGACCTCTTAATGGCGCATGCTAGGTATTGCGCACTGTTGAAACCCACGGGATATCCTTATCAAGAACTGGGTGTTACAGTATAATCTAATGACCATGAATTTTATTTATGTTATAATTTATATGCATACCGTATTTTAATCAGGAATTTGTAATATTCAGGGCAGCCCTACCTGTCCTAATATTGGGCGCTATCGTTTGTAATTGCTCAAGCACAATGACACGAATCACGTATCACTTATTATAGGAAATTGTTGACTGGATACCAAACACTCATTATTCCGGGATATACGGTCTACTCAAAGTTGCACTACCGGAAATACTACCTGATTCCATTTCTCGAGTAAGCCTTTTAAATGGATGGAATTTTTCGTGCCTCTAATATCTTGATAACAAGTGCTGGTTATGTTTAAGCCAAATTCATTCACAATAACTGACATTAAACGAATGACTGATACTGACGTTTACTTTTTAACGTGGAACACTCGTGGCTGTTGTTATTTGAGTTTGCGAAAAGGACATTCTTAGGTTGAGTTCTAATCATGTTTGATATTATAAATAAATGGCATTATCCCATGGTGATGTGATTACTGTTACTGTAGCAGAATATGTGTCGTGAACCTGTTTGGCTTCTGCCGTGGTAAGGCGGGTCCAGTGGCCAGCGAATAACCGCGCTTACCCAGGGGATACACGAGAAACTCGGTCTGGTTAATCCCTTGGTGAGGTCGCCGGTTTCCGCCACACGGTTTCCACTTCGCTGAATAACAGGCGAACACCGCTGCACCTGGATTATTCCTTGGTGGCCTGACCCCGAGGCCGAACGCAAGGTCAGTCACGAACAGGGTGAGGAGGCTAGCCTCACATCATCGGAAGTGTGGTTGTGGGTGTAACAGAGTCTGTGCGTGATTACCAGCTGCCCCTTATGGTTACTCGTCTCGGTAATTAGGAGTCCTGGAATCCCTGCAGCGGGAACAGAAAGAGTTAATAACGGGATGCGGTATTTTAAGACAATCGAAATGCTTGCCTGACAATAATTACTCTCTGGAGGTTTATTGTGTTAAAATGAAACGTCCAAGACAAGCAGAATGACACCATGTCTACGTTTCAAATACAATATTCGTCTACTTTAGGTGATATCCTTAGACTTGGATCTCTTGGTCGAAGGTGATTTACTGCCCCTTTGGCGAACCGCAGAAATGTTTTCTACTGAAGAAGTAAGAATTGTGACCGATTATTTATGCCTCCTGTGTAATAGCTACATCGCGCCATATTACAGACATATTTTCAAATGAGGCGTCATTTAAAATAGCTTTATTGTTGCTATCCGGTTCTCTATTTTAAAAAGTTCAAATTTCGATACTTTAGTAAAGTGATTTCTCGTTAAGTCTGAGGAAACCTGTGGACAATTTTCGTGGAACATGGCCGAACCATGCTGGAGTGTAATTGTGCGCACGGTGTGTCAATTTTGAGAGTTTTCGCGAGTCACCATTTTAACCATTCAAATTGCGCAATCCATGTCAAGGACATATCAAGATTGTGTTTCTGATAATGTAGGGGGTAAATTGTGTCAACACGAACACTTTGCTTGCAGCAAGGACACATACAGGGTGTTAAGATGTTAGAATTGCCTCTGGTTACGTCTTATTTCGGGGGTAAAACAGGCATGCAATCAAACTTCACGAAACCTCACAACAATATGTGCTCGGAAAATACTTTTGATTGGGTTTTTTGTCTTAATAACGTCCCATTCCCAATCGTTTCTGTTGACTAAACCCTCTCTAATCGTTTTCAATTAATTTAGGTCATCGGTCTTACAGAAAACCAGAGCGGATGGTATCTGCAGGAGCGTGGAACGGCGACATGGCCTGCAATAGTAATTTTGCATGCAATCTACTATTTTTTATCGTGGTTGCATGCAACTCTTCATGACATGCTCATTTGTTTCATTTACTCAGGGCCGCGGCTTTAACACCGGCGTAATGCTAATGGATTTGGAGAAAATGCGTAAAAATGACTGGGTTGCCAACTGGAAGTCGGTGGCCAGAGAACTGTTAAAGAACACGACGCATGTCGCGTTGGCCGATCAGGTAATGAAATGCTTTCCTTGTAAAATCGAATGCTACTCCACAGTTTGGATCTAGTGCAGGGTGAGGGTAGAAATACATTTCTCGTTCTTTTCCTTGACAGGATATTATTAACGCAGCCCTATTTTTTAATCAAAAACGCGTGCGAAAATTACCCTGTTCCTGGAACCTTCAGCTAGCAGAAAATGCCGATTATGCGACCTGCCGGAACCAAGATCGGGAAGCTGGCGTGAGGTAATATCGCGCGTTTTGAATTTGCCTTACTTTTAGAAAAGACATTGAAAAATTGCGCATTCTACACTGGAATAGACCATCAAAGGCGCTCGTGCCTCTGGAAACCTCGGCTTCGTTTGAATCGGATTTTAATCATTTGAAGTCGGATGAAATTAGTTTATTCTCACGTAAGCAGCCTTGTTATAGGGCCCTTATTATGCAATTTTCGGGTTCGAAACAACATATTTTATAGCCACTCAAATGCGGACCCAGTACTTGGCAAATCTCGAAAGAATGTCAAATCTGGATGGAAACCTCCTTCGACAGGTTGTGAGTTCAGTTGTTGTGGTACAGTAGATAGCCACTATTTGTAAAACCGCACGATAAGATACCCCCTTTCATTATTAGGTATTAGAGGATGCCGGCGATGGTAAATCTGGCTTGTGCTCGTTCCTGCAACGCGAGAACCTCTTAAAAAGAAGAATTCATCTCTACTACTTCGGAGAACCCCCAAAAAATAGTTCCGGTGTTACCTTGGTCAGTCAAATGTCAATAGACAGGTAGGTTTCCCAAAACAAAATTCAACTAAAAGGTAGCACGTTCAAGAAAATTAATCGAAATTCAAGGATGGAATGAAACATCTGCCGTTTTAAATAACTGCCGAATCGATTATGGTATACTTCTATACGTGTTCAAGAAAATAACCTACAATAGATAATTTGTCGCAGATCGACAACCCAACGATCGAAGAAATGTTTAATTTATTGGGTATCAGTGGGTTTTAGGAAGACGCGTGACACCAACGCTTCGAGAAGAAGAAGAAGAAGAAGAAGATATGTCCAAAGGAGATTATTTGGTGGATATTTTTATCAATGGGCTGCATTGGGCGTTCTTTAATTCGAAAAATTCGCTTAAAAAATGAAGACACACTTTAAATCTTACTTCATTATCCGTTATGGGCTATTTGGCTCGAAGTTCAGTTCTATACTTTTTCGGAAAACCGTCCGAGGAATAATTTGCGATAATCACGAACAGTTTATGGTGCCCTCAGTTTGTACGGAAAACGTTATTCCAGAATCGCTATCAAAACTCGTGCTTAAAAATGTGTCTCCATTTTTTACGCTTTCCAAATTATCAGACATCCCTCGTGTTAAATTTCTTATAGGAATTGTTCAAAAAACGTCTACCTGTTCTGGTCAGACATGTCTGTCCTACAGATGTTTGATGACATTTCACATGAGAAAAATTCCCAAATGAATAAATAATGAACATCCAGTTTGTTGAAACAGAAACATGGTTCATCGACTGGTATTTCTTTTCACTAAATTAATGTTATTTTAAATATAGAGGTAAATGAAGACGATATAAAATTAAAGTGATTGGTGTTGCAACACTAGTTTGAAACAAATATTTCCTTCAATATTTGAAAATACATCTGTGTAAATTATATAAAACGGTTTGTAAATATCAGTTGATGATCCGAATGCTTTTGTTTGCTATTAGATCGATGAACAGAAAAGATTTTCGGTTGAATCAATATAATTATGTAGCCACATATACTTGCATTGTTGAAAGATGAACCCTTTGATGTCGCGAAAAGATTTATTAAACTGTCATTAGACATGGCGTCATTGGTGCGGCATTCACAAACCGAACTATAGCAGTCATCTAACTAACAATTGTCAATTCCTTGATTATATCTATAGTGAATGCGACCCGAATCCCATGTGTATGAGCGTTATTAATGATACTAATTGGTCTCGCTTCATTCGGGTCACGAGGATCAAATAAAAAATAAACAAAAATCATCTTCAAGTTCTTGATTCACCTCTTTTGGTGAAACTAAAAATATGGGCAGACAAAGAATGACCGAGTTGCGATATGCTGCCGTTCTTGTAGGTATTGAATGGCATTGTCTACTCATTGGTCGAAGAGATTTACACTTGGATAAACTTGAATAGAGGGGATGGGGTCATTTAGTGTAGGTGATGCGGGTAGGGAATACTTTAAATGCCGTTCAAGAACGGAATGCATAGATAATCCACCAGAGAACGAGATCATGTTACAAAGCCAACAGAGGATCAAAAATTCACTAGGTTTGTGTCTAAGGCAATCAGCTGGGAAGCCGCACACTATGATTGGAAGGATACAGGCATCCATGAAAGCCTTGATGCTGTTCACGCCAAGTCGTACGAAACGGCATCCACATCCAACATAAGCGACTATTGAAAAACACGCCCATGAATGGTGATGGTGACATTATGGAGTGAACGAATCAACAGTGCGTCAACATGAAGAAGAACATCGACGGACAGCCGAAGACGACAACTAGAATTTGCCAAACAAACAGAAGACACCGCGAAGATCGTACACTAATGGAGTTGCAGACTCAAAACGCGTTTTATTGTTATGAAACGTGTAGGATTCCCAAGATGCATCTGCTAATTTTACGATTTGGGTTGAATTTTTTATATTGAAACTTGTGTATTGAGGAAAACTTCACCAAAATTACCAGTTTCTTACCGGGTTTCAATTAGCTCAATGTTTCCGTGATCACTTATTACTTTCATGCTAGGAACTGCAAAGAACGCTGCCGCGTACGATTATCAATTTATATTATTTCGGGGTTTTTATCTGACTTTCTTTCATTTTTACCTCGCCATTGTGTAGGTATTTTTTTACCTTATCCGGCTGAATTCCTCTGGATTTTAAAAATTCCATTTCCGGAACTGTTATGACCCGTGATCCCAACCAACCGGAAGAAGACGGAGGTGGTGTAGAGAAATTACCCGAACAGCGTCATTTATTCACAGATATCAGGGCCGGTTGAGAGTCATTCGGTCGATAGGAGAATGCGTGGGCTGATAGTAAACGTGGGTTACCCCAAGTGACCCTCTAGACCAGCGCGGTTCTGTCTGTACTTTAAAGATGAGGTGAGGAATTAATGAAGGAATTACCAAAACTGACATGATTTGGGGTGGGGATGGTGCGAGTCCCCACAGGAAATTGTTGAGCAAAATGGAAAACAGAGGCATTAAACGAGTGAAGCATTTTATGGCTTACGAATGTCTGTCTGCAAATTTACGTCTATGTGTTGTCAACATATATCTCGCTGTCTCGCGTTTTTGAGAGAACACTCTTATTTTACCACTGTTCATGACATTAGCTTTGAACAAACAACGTAATTCCACCGGCATTCGTCTTGGGTCTTCGTGCCATTTGCCTCACTAAACCATCTTCGCATAAGTTCAATACAATCATGAGATGATTATGGCAGAATAAATCCTTGCGTGATTATTTTAAATCTGGAAATAATTGCAACATTGAAGAACTCAAACGGGCTCACAACATCTGTATCAATTTAATTTCTTGTATATTTTGAAATGCTCAGAGTCTTCGCAAATGGGAAATTCGTTTCAGGCTTCACCGGCTGGAAGAAATGGCGCAGCATTGGGAGGGTCCCATGAGCCTTGCGGCCTACGTGACCGACCGGGAAGCTTCTGTCCTGGCTGAATACATTGGAGCGTCGCCGTTTCTGGTCCGTCGCGACAATCTAATGATTCACCTGGTCTATCAGGAGGGCGTAAGCTGCACATACACATGTTGTCACCTTGAACACTGTTTCATTCATGCCTCACGTTTCTAATGAGCGAACGCAAGAACACGAATTCTAAGGCGATAAAATGACTGCAAAGGATGTTGCTAGGGGCGCCGTAGAAAGGCTAGTTTGGTCAAACGTCAACTCACACACAGTCACTTCTAGCCCAAACTTGAACACGGTTGTCTAATTTTATTTTTATCTTCTCAGAGATACTACCCTATCAACACACTTCGAAACATAGCCATGAAATACGCCAACACGGAATTCGTCTTTATTGTCGATTTCGACTTCATCCCAAGTCCTGGGATACACCGTTATCTTGAAAGGGCCGTCGTCGCGGTAAGAAACTTCGTTCGTTGTGAAAGGAAAAAACGCACTCGTATGCAGCAAGCGCCGCTTACACGCATATCCCGTTGTTTTACCGTGTGGCCTGAAATGTGTGCGCCCAGCGACTTAATTTCCGGTTTGAGCCGCGACCTATTGGGGTTCTATGTTTCCGGAAGTCAGTCAACAATGGATGTTTGCTTGGTTTTGCCGGTTTTCTGTCTAGATGGGTATTGTATGACTCTAAATCCGTCCGGCACAAAAACGCAAACAGGCAATGCTATTTTTCGGTAGTCTTTACTTCGGAAAAATACAAATTTCGTTGAAATTTTTTTACCTGTACCATCGGACAACAGTCTCATATGTTGAAGTTGTTTTGTCTGATTTGGATTTTAGGCAGGCGTTTCTGCCAAAGCAGCCTACATTGTTCCGGCGTTCGAGACATTTTACACACAAATTCAATACCCAACGCAAAAATATGACCTGCTTGTCGCCATCTCGGCCGGGGTGATTAAACCTTTTCGAATTGACGTTTGGCAAACGGGCCATCAGGCAACTAACTACTCCCTATGGTACTCGACGGACAAATCCTATAAGGTAAGACGTGCAACATTGTTTCAAATTGTAAATTCAGCTGACGGTGTATAGGTCAGCATCATTGCTCTGCTAGAGAGGGACCTAAGATCGACGCCACCTGTAAAACTATCCCTGATAATCGTCATAGCAACACCCATTAAGGCAGTTAGCATAACAAAAGCTTGCGTGCAGACGGCCATTCCTTTTTCAAGTTATGAGTCAACCCAAGCGTGCCTGTGTGACCACTCAGAGACGCGGCCACAACAAAAACAACAAAAACAAACCCCCAGTATGGGTTAAACCACCTCTAGATAAATAAAATGATGAAAGACAATATTAGTCATTTGTGGGCAGCCGGATTTTGAGGTTGCTCTTGCAGATAGGTGCAGCGATCGAATAAATATGCTTGTGATGTTTGTCTGTCATATAGACCGCCAAAGATATGAGTCCATCCCATCTATCTGAAGTGACTGGCAGACGGCCAAGACCAGTCAAAATGTGGTCAAATGAGTCCTTTAATCAAAAGCACCAATATCCCGTATAAAGTTTACGGTTTTCTTTTTTAAAAAATAATTCATCACGCTCAATTATTTGCAGGTGTCCTGGGATGCCGATTACGAGCCCTATATTGTTGTTCGTCGTGATGCCGCAAGGTTTGATGAGCGTTTCGTTGGATTCGGGTGGAACAAAGTTTCCTTTTTCATGCTCCTGGATTCCTTGGGCTATGATTTCGTGGTTCTCCCCGGCGCCTTCATCGTTCACTTCCCACATGCACCCAGCATTGAGGCGAACCGATTTCGCGATGCACCGGTGTTTCGGTAACCCTTTGTCTGTCCACGCGTTTGTGCATTCGGCAGATCTCCCTGGTTAACCTACTTCATTTTCGTCTTTAGACGTTGCCTTGAGGAGTTGAAAGTGGACTACATAAGGGAACTTGCGGGTCGGTTTGGAGTTAAAGCCTTGAAGTATCTCCAGTTTCGCCAGCGGGAATCAACCGAGTAATAAACATTCAGAAGGACTACTTTTTGTACGGAAAATTACTACCCTTATTGTTTTTTATACATAAAATATACAAGAGATAAACGGATTCCGTTTTTCGTATTCAATCTATTTCTTTTTTTACACAAGGTGTACAATGTTGTACTGTATACTCCGCAAGAGTTGCGGTGCGGTTGGTGTAGCCGTCCATGCAATCTTAGCAAGAAATAATGGACTTATGTTATAAACTGTTAGAGAAGAGCTGTATTATGCGAGGACAAAGCAAATACGAATGCGTGGACCAATGGGAATTGCATATTGGGTTTGCTCCCACCAATAAGAGGAGACTGTGGAAGACGAATCGCCAATTACGAAAAGCGTTGTCTCGAGAGTGTGACATTATATAGTTTACCTAAAGAACATATATCTGTCATACTTTTATGAAAAATCAGAGTTTTCTTGGATAATAGCGTGTTCCCCAAAAATGTTCATTAAAATGTCCTCAAAAATCAATTTTTTTATGACACCAAATTGTTATCAATGTCTTACTTCCACGTTCGGTAAGACAACGTATTTCTTCTTAATGTATTTTTTTAATGGAGAGATTTTAAAAGTGGTTTTTCGCAACTTGAGATAAGAAGCTGAGTGCTTCAGACTCATCACATTATCGGGATCTAGTTTATCCTTCAGTTGCCTCTGTGTCCCCAAAATACGCGCAACATTTTTAATAATACTTCTAATAAACAGCGGAATCGCAACCACTGTAAAAACTTCTTAGTATGATGTCTTCGAATGCGCTGTGGGGATAAGAGAACACGACAGGGGTTAAAAGGACTTCATTCACTCTAACAGGACAGGGAGTAACGAGATTTAGGCAATATGGTCGTTGGGAAAAGACAGGGGTACTGGGCAACGACTCTGGTTCTTCCGTCGGGGTTACGAAGGACGACTTCACCCCCTGCTTCAGCATCGATGCGAGAAGCGTCTCGGGTAACGTCTGGTCCGTCTTCGTCCTGTTCCGGCGGTCGAGCTCACGTCTTCTTGCCAACATTTCAGTGCGAAGCTGCTTCATCTCCGTCTTCATCTCCGCCAACAGCTCGCGGATCTGCACTGCTTCTGACTTCTGTCTTCTTGCCAAAATTTCGGTGCGAAGCTGCTTCATCTCCGTCTTCATGCGCCTTGCTTGAGAAAGTATGGTAGCCAATGATTTTTCTAGTCTCAAGATTTTCCTAAACTTCCTCAGGCCAGCATTTGATTATTGAACAGTCTGATCACTTTGTTTAAACACAGGAACACGTTGCTAAGTTCGTTTGCGCTTAACTCTGTCGACGATTGGCCTCAAAAATGCTATTACTATGTAACGGTTTTCGTGATCTTTTGTCTTTCTTCATTGAATATCCTTTGGACATGTAGGTCGCAAGGGGTATAATTTGGGGGCGCTGAAAGGCATAATTCATGACACCTTAAAGTCCGTTCTACCTAGTCTCTTCCGTTGCTCAGAACTGGAAATGATGACAAACAGACATTTGGTTCTATTGACACCTCTGCCCATTAAATCATTTGACAGACGAAATGGTCATCGATCATAAAAAAATTACGAACGAGCAACTTCGACTTTACATTGATTGACTTGCATGACTTATTAAAATATTTTGATGAAATTATGCTTGCCCTCAATAGGGATTATTGAACTGAATTAAACTGAATAACTCACTTAATAAAAGCCACATGAGATTTGGTTTATTTTGAATATAGTGGGGTTTCGTTAAGAACTCGGTCGGATTTATGCCTTGAGTGGGCACTTCTAAACTGGTTTGGCGCCGTAGTGTGCGTGTAGGATAATGCTTCATATTCCGTTGCAGTGTACTGGGAAACGGCGTCTTCTCTTGACACTTATTTGAAATTTAGAAATATTCCCCGGTGCGGTTTTGTTTTTCTCACGAGCCACTGAGTTCGGATTAATAAATAACTGACTACGAACAATATGGGAAATTCAGACTTTGTTGCATCTTTACAAAAACAGAAGATATGTGCCAATCATTTTCCTCGCAAACATTTTGAAAGTTGCTAGTTGAGCTAACGCAATCTTCCTCGTCCTTTATACGATAACAATATTTCCATGTTTATTTCTATGAACGTACGTTTCTCAAATTCGCCCGGCCTTCAATTTCTATCTAACTGTTCAGTATCTTGTATCGGTCATGTTAAATATCGGCCAATCTTGACATTTTGTTGACCAAAACAAATTTATACTATAGAGGAAACACGGACTCTTTAGCCCTCTATGTGTCACGATGGTCTCCTGGTGGTTTCCATAATGCTGTATGGTTGATTGATTTTATTTATACTGCCATGTGTTTGCACGGTCTATATGTAATGTCCAGATGATTCTCTCGGGAAGGTGACAGGCCCGTAAAATAAACACCGCTGTCAATATATTGCAAGTCATGCACACGTTTATTCTTATGTTCTTTGAAAAATGACACTGGAAGTGTGTAAGTGCTAAACATTTTAAACCAATGTAAATATAAAAGGTGTTAAGGGATGAAAGTGTTATGGTTTGCGAGAACAGTTAATCGTGCAAAAATTAGTGTCCGTTTAAATATGGCGGTTCCATCATGCCGAACAGGCATGAGTGGTGACATATGTTCTTGTTTCAATTTTTAGGAAGTTTAATCACCGGCATAGTGTTATAGGTTGTCGCATTCTTTGCTTGATTGTGTGCTCGATCCCGAATAACATGGATTGCAGAAGCCAAGAAGACGACAGAAGGCTAGGTCTGCGGCCGATTTGGGAAATTTTCTGCAACCAGTTGCACTCGTCGTCGACAGACTGTACACTCAAACGCTTTATATTCGCGTTTAGACTGCTAATTCTGGTTCGAAACTGTTGATTGCTTCAACTGCGTAAAGTTAGTGTGACCGAGAAAGGTAAAGGCTTGACAGCTCTGCAACATTATCTGAAGCAACCTTTTAGCGATCATTCTTCTGATTCTTCTCCAAAAACATCAAATCTCGATCGGGTAGATAGATGATATGGTTTCAGAATATCCACAAGTTTTCATTGCGATTTTAGTATTCTGCAAACATAATTCATGGTGACAGAACTTGTAGTGATATTCGAATATTCTACAGATTTCCAATCACACTGAAAGCTGTTTCGGGAGTTTCGGGTCAATGTGACGCGATTTAAGAGGATCGCATAATAGTATATGCAGAGGGTCAGTATTTTTTTAATTCAAACAGTGTTTAGTAACGAATAAGCGCGGAAAACGATATGTGACGCCGGCGTCTTTCTTCGAACACTTGTCTTAATAGCAAGTAAAAGTATTGTTTTTCAAAATGCTGTTTAGCACGCTCCACTGTCACTTACCAAATGACGAGTGTCAACGTAACAAACTCTATTTGTTGATAAAGACACTGTATTGCTGTCGTTTACCCTTGGATACGACGGTGGGTTCAATTATTTACGAACTAACATACAATTTCAAGAAACGATTAATAACATCACTTCGTTTATGAAATGAGCGGAAATTCTTTCCAATTTTTATGAAAGATTGTAAAACTTTGAAAACCAAACAAGAATTAAATAATGTCGTTTTATCTCTGTGGCGTTTTCAAGTATTATATTTTCAGTAAATATCACATTGTTTTGTACAGCGGCCTTCGTAACGTCCAATCCGGGTATTGGAAGCCTGTTCATTGATAACTAAAACAAGCCGTATCTATAGTATCCATAGCGTCGCGCATGTTTGATTTGTCTTCTAGTGTGACGTCTGGTAAAAATGTGCTGGGATGCGGCATAAAACGCCAGCCTCCTCAAATCCTTATAAAATATGAATATTTAGGGAAGAAAAGGTTGCACTTGGTTAATGTCCGGGGTGTCACACATAGCGAGTCAATAAACGATGCACTAAACGAGATCTACGGAAAGCCACACCATATCGAGCTCCTTAACCAAGTTCCCAAAGCCCAAATTGTACGTCTCATTTCAATATTAGTAGACGTACGTAAAGGAATTCCTTTAACGAAATCGTTGGAAATCAACAATGAAATGGAACGAATTTCGTCGGAAGAGGACCTTAACAAGGTCGACGACAAAGTCATAGAAAGGTTTGTTATTAGGCGTATGCAAAGCAATTATCAATCGGTTTTAATCGTACCTAGCCATTTTCACGGACCGCGTTCGATTTGATTCTCGTTTTAAAGAAATGCTTCTTCTGACTGTTAATTAATCAAGTAGTCTTATCGTTTATATATATTTGCAGAAAGAAAATTGTTATGAACGAGCTTTTCGAGACCAACCGGAAGCGACCAGGTGATCCCGGCTACCGATATGATGTTGCAGTGGAGTTCCCCAACCAGATTGAGTCAAGCGGCTGGGACTCCGACATCTCGGAATTTTAAGACTGTTGGCGTTAAGAAACAACACTGTTTCCTAATTTATTATGAATTACAACATGAATAATTTATATAATTGGCAAAATGAGTGGAAGTAATAACGATGGCGCAATAAAGCGTCTAAATGCAAATGGCATATAAAAGAAAATCAGCACAAGGCTACTAGTCCTTTTGAGGAACGGAGAATTGAGCAAAAGGCGCTCGTCCAGGCGGATTCGCATCGTCCGTTTCTGCCCCTTCTGCCTGTTCTCTTGGCTCATCGGGAATAAACGCTTGCGGCACTGATTCACCGCCGCCGTTAGAAATGACAGGATATTCCGCAGCCACGCTCTCCAGACAACGCATTTGGTGGCTGGGGTCTAACCTGTTCGTCGAAGGACACGTAGAACAGCTCTGACATCGCTGTTGACTTTCGTTGTTGGAGGTTACAATAACCACATGGACATTCTGGATTGTGGTGGAGGTTGTAGACGATTGAATAGTTGAGGTTGGGTTAGGCTCGTTGTGTTTCAGGTGGCAAGTAGAAGATGCGGAGGCAATGTATTTCGCCGCCATTTGTTGAAGTTTCATGGGCTTGGGAAGGTCAAAAACAACCTCGTTTTGTGGGTAGAACACTGGTGATTTCTTTGAGCCCAACCCGTATCGCCCAACTAGGAAAAACGTAGGTATTTGGTTAAATCGGGGGCATAGACGAAAACGGGCTTAATTGTAATGAAAATATACCAGTTTTTTGTTTAAGTGATCCAAATGAGATCTGGTGCTGTCCGACTCCTTCACTGGATCCGGAGGAATTCGATAAACAAGCTGTTTGAGATGCGAAATTAGGTTGTTTCAAAAGACTCATGGGTAGAGCGCCGTACGTAAATTCTGTAATTGGGCTCGGAGGTGGGTTAATCGTTTCCTGAAAAAATGTGTGGTTTCAATTATTTCAAGAAGGCAGATCAGGTCCCGAAACGGGAAAGGTCACCTACCCTGGGATAGTACTCCGATGAGACGTTAGATGACGTTATGCGACCACGTGATGACGAAAAACTGCTTCCTTCACCACCACAACCAGTGGCAACATTCGCCAAGGTCTCGACGTGATTGTAGGTTGCTGTTAGAGCGGTCACGTTGCCCCGATGCCCCACAGAAATTGTACCTCTCCGCATCACCGCATGTTTACGGTGGTCCTGATGTTGCTGCTGCTGGCGCGAGCCGCACTGCGGGCAATGCACGCATCCGCCCTCATCAAATGAGGTGCGAAGACTCACCCTACCGTCCCTGTGCCTATGACGCCGTCCTTTTCGCCGTGGATATTGCTTCTGCTTCTGTTGGTAGCAATATTCCGAGGACAGGGAGGCTTGCTGCGGGTGTCGATGGGTCAGTTGGTGGCGAGGGCGGGAACCTCTACTCTGCTCCCGGTCGCTGCGGTGACGACGGTGGTGGTGGTGATTGTGAGGCCTTGAGTGCAAATGAGTGCACGAGGATGTCGTGTCGCTTGACGATTCGCTCGAATCGGAGCTATCCTCGTACTCTGCGGATTCTTCGTCGGTCGTATCCTCGCCGTGTAGTTTGGACGGAGGAGGCGCGGGTGGATCGGCCGATGGGCAGGTGGGCGAGGGTGGTGGTGATGGGAGGTAGGATGGAGGTGGGGCCGGGGGGCATTTCGAAGGAGGAGGAGGAGCTCCCGACCTACAGGTGTTCACTCCAGCCGATGACCAGTAAGCATTGCTCGATGAATTGTTGTCAGCGCATTCGATGTCGCTGTGACGAGACTTCCCACCGCTGGCGCCACATTTGCATGCTGGGGAGTGAGAACGGCCCACTGAAATCACTAAAAGTATAGAGAATATGGATTTTTCGATGCACCCGCTTCATTAAAATTTCAATATACTAATTAAAAATTCTTTAAGGCTGCAATTTTTCGAAATTTCTATTATGAAAAAGGGTGAGGTGATGCAACTTGTTCAAACCCGTCCTGTACACCCGATTTCAGTTGACGAACCGAGTAGGTCGCATGACCTTAACGAAGCAATCTCGTAACACTAAACACGTGAATTCGCATAGCACATGTGATTTATGTCCAAGTACGCTTGTATCTTTTTTTCATTCTCACATTCAAATGATATTTACATCCACAAATGAGTCAGGTCATGTCAGAAAAGAAAAAAAGATAATTCGGCACCCGGCTGCTGGCACGTTTGAGGCTGCCTCGGGAATGGTTGGGATGTTCGGTTGAATGTTAAGGCCCCAGCAGTCTCGCAACTTACGCTTAGAATTGTGCCTATGGTGGGGGCGTCGATGACTGTGGTGTCGGCGATGTCGTCTACATCTGTAGCAGCTCTCGGCACCGCTTCTCGTATTCGGTTCATTTTGGTAGACTTCTGCATCATTGGTCGCACAACCGCTGCAGAACCAGCTGCCGTGGGATGTTTCCGCAGCGGCGGCGGCGACAACCAAATTGCCGTTGACCTGTTGCCGAGGCGACACTGGAGCCTGGGAGTCAACAGAGACTCCGCCACGGCGTCTTCGTCGGCCTTGGCGCAATGATGACTGATTTTGGTGTTCAACTAAAGCCGTTATTTCGGGAAGCGGACCCAATCCGCTACCACCACGACCGCCGATGTTGTTGCGGCTGCAGCTACCGCCCGGGTATCTGGGTTTTCTGGAGGGGTTGGTGGGTGAAGTCATTTCTACGGCGACATCGTTAGTGGCAGTTTTGTCCTTGGGCATTAGGAGGACGTCGAGTTGTTCTGTGTGCACCATGTAGGGCGACGCGAACACAGGCCATCTGAACGACCAAATAGAGCACAATTGGTGGTTATAACAGTTCTGGTTTGGGCGAGACATGACTCTGTTTTAACGTAGCCGTGGAGTGGAGATACAATGGGTACCTGCGTAGATAACGACCCCCAAGGAATGTCCCGTTAAAATGGGTCACAGCTGTGAAAAAATGGTGACACGTGCTATCGATAACGGGTGGTGGGGGTGTTATCTTTCAAATACCCTCTATTTAAGATTTTTAAATGTCTCATAAAGTACGGATGTTGACCCTGGGGACTTCAACTCCACACTTTATTGACAGGAGTCTTCACTCAACCGTCGACGGTTAATCGTCCAATAGGAGATTGTCCCACAAACGGTGATACATGGTGTTCTGTGGGCACTGAAACGAAATTCGCAAGGCGTCTTTTCCAGCGTCCTGGGATTACTATATCCTTTACAATCGCTCACTGTTCTCTCGCAATTTTTCTGCTTTCCAGTGCTCTACTTTGGTCCAATCATCACACATTTAAGTAACGACCCTTGCGAGACCATTTTTCTTTAGCTGCCCACAGTCTTAATGGCTTCATTCTATGCGAACACCGTGCCGTTTATCACAATTATCGTCTATAATTCTGACATTAGCACTAAACCATATCCCATAGCCTTGACAAATTAATAAAAAATATATTATTTTTGAATAACGCACCTCTTTGAGCAAATATATCCAATCAAACTGAATACTATCAGCACCCCAAGGATAGCCGACGCAATGACCACTGTAGAGACGTAGGGGAATTCAATGCTCCCTGACGATTTGCCGTTTTCCAGCTTGACGGGATCTGTAGTGGCCGCGATGATGACACTGCTGCCGGCATCAGAGGAGGCTGTCGCTGCTCCCGGGGCCGTCTCGCAGGTCGCCTCGTCCCAGCCGTCGGGGCAGTCGGGCCGGCCGTTGCAGGCGAAATCGCGCGGCAGACACCGATGATGGATGCCGCCGCCGCCGCTGCCACCACCACCTGCCTGGGATGCCCGCCAGGGGCTGCCCGATTGGCCAATTGTGAGAAAGACGGGGGCTGGGGGTGGCCTACGTCGACACTCGAATTGGTCGTGGCCACAGCACAGCTCGTCCGAATCGCAGTCAATGATGCCGTTACAGCGGTCGGCGAAGGGCAGGCAGCGGCCGTCGGTGCACTCGTACTCGGGGCAGGTCGGGGGGCAGTTGACCTCGTCAAGGCCATCCTACATTGATGAATAAATTATGCACACAAAGGTGACAAAAGGGCGCCTTGCTATTTTAAAATATCCCTTTCTTGCGCATTGCACACATTTTAATCGGAATAACCTGCGTAAGAGTAAATACATTTGGCGGTTTTGAGTCACTCACAGACTCTGCAGAGACTCAACTTCATATTAAACAGTCTCCGATTTTTCGAGGGATGTCGGTACACAATGTTCCAATAGAATTGGGACGCATGTGCGCCCTAGTCTGGCTAGTGGTGCTCGTGTTTTTGGTATTTCGGTGATTTAGCTAAGTAATCGCGACATCATTGAATACTTTTAGACCGTCGCTTCCACAACCCTCCATGTTTAGGTCCCGATACGCATTTTAACGTCCCCACAGAGAATTGTTTCAGGGGCAAGCGTTAAATCGGGTCAAATCGATACGTGGTCACGGGAGACAGCGTCCTGGCACATCAGGGGGAGGGGGGGTTACGACGGTGAACGCGGCCATTAGTTTGCATGTGTTGTTCTGGGACGTCAGCCCTCCATTCCATCTACGTGACCTTGTCGCGGGGCCAATTGGCGTTTCCGATGCCCATTTCTCAGCTGATCGACAATTTTGCAGCTGTTCACGCATATCTGTAGTTCAGTTTACAGTCTTCGCGTGTAGAGAAAGCATTAAATCTGGTTCAATCGATACGGGGCTCCTGGAGATCACGCATGGCAATGCGGCCGATAGCCGGCATGCCATGGGATAAACTTCGTCTTAGGCATTCTTTCCTGCAACCGGGGCGACCCACAGTCGAGTGGTGGGGGGGGGAGCAAGTGGGAGTCAGCACGGTGGCGCCAAAAGGCAAAGGGTCGGGTAGTTTCGGAGAACCTCAACGAGGAAACGTTTCGCATTTTATTTTTATTTATATAACAGACATTTCATGTGCGTTCCAGCGGCAGCAGTCTTGAACGTTACAGCAAAACAGTCGCGTAAGCGCGCAACAGTGACGCCAATGTGCCAAGCAATAACCAATAATAAAGGGATAATAAAGGCTACGCCTCTCTCGGGAGTGTGCGTGATGACTCCGGCCCGGATAGGCGAAAACGCGCCAGGCAAATAACCGATCAAATTGTTGACTATCGAATGGAGTCTTAAACACGGAGCGAAACTCACCTCGCAGTCAACGACTCCATCGCACACCTTGAATGCCGGCAAACAGGCTCCCTGTTGCGGAAAGGGTCCTGCGCCGCTCAAGAAATGTCCAATTCTCCAACTTCCGCCGACGCCGCCCCCGGCGCCAACCACAGCGCGTGCCGCTCGACAAAACAGGTTGGGAAGGAGGCACTCGGGAATGCTGCTGCACACCGTCCCATCGTCCGCGGGTCCCGTAGAATCGACGAGGTGCGAGCCCATGGCACAGGCGCAACGCCTCACACTGCGCCACAGCGACTGTGGCAGTGGCGACGAGAGCGGCGGCTCGGGGGTCAGAGGACCGGGGTTGAGGGGCAGACTTGGCGACGAAGCGGAGGCCTTGGGCAGACAGAAGTGGGTGCATTTTCCGTGCGCGGGGCCGGCGCAGGGATGCCAAGACAAGTCCCCGGATGCGACAACGCCACCGGCAACACCGCCCAGACCCCCACCTCTCACGGGGAGCACAAATATTTCCCCTTCTCCCGGCTGCGCCCAGGAATGCGAACGCAGGCCCGGGGGCGATTCCAGGGGACGTGGAAGAGGATGAGCGCCCGCCATGAATATTGAGTTTACTGGGGCATAGAGGAGGCGCAGGGGTGAGTTCTGTTCTCCGGGACTTATCGGTTCGTACCAGGATAGCCATAGTGACGCTCCGCCGTTGAGGGCGGTGGTCTCCGGAAGGACGACGAGTGAGCGGGGGACTGGCGATGCTTCCAGAACTATGGTCTCTGTCTTGGTTTTCGTGTTCACTCCACCGCCTCCCACGTAAAGAGACTGGATACGGCGCTGTGATGGATCAGCCCAAAAGAGTTGGGCAAGTTTCGGGGAATACGCAAGGGAATGGGGACATGCGGCGTGCGGAGAAACCCCGTAGAGCAGCCGCCTATCGCTGCCGTCCAAGAGGGTAGTTTCAATTCTGCATTCGGCAAATTTCAGATTGGAGGTAAGCTGGAAAAGCTGGCCCGAGCGTGGCTCCACAACAAGTTCTAATACCGTCCGTGAAAACTAAACCAGAAAAAAAAGATTAACAGAATGCATCATCACAGAGACATTAACTGAATACAATACATACCTCCGTGAGGTTGGCAATCAACCCAAGAGATCTGCCAGCACGACTGTCTTCTGTGCCAATGAGGCCGGTAACCGCATCGCTCCAAAAAACGATCTGGTTCACCGGGTCGAAGGCCAGACTCCAGCGAGGATGCTTGATGTTCGCTTGACTATTCGCTTTTGAAGAGAGGTTACGACGCTTTCGATTGGGTCGAGCATTTTCCTCATCACTAGTTGCCACAACAAAGGGCGGCCAATGGCCTTCAGGCATCTGAACCACTAAAATATGAAAACATGCGGATGATCGCAGGGAGCTAACATCTCAGGAGATACAAGGGAACCGAAACAATTAACTCACAAGGGCCACCCTCCCACAGCGTTACTTCTCCCGTGGAGAATTCCAGAAATCCCAGCCTAATAAATGCAGCACTCCTTGAAACATCTCCCACTGTTGCTGTGGGTTGCGTCCTGTGGTTGGGTTTTCTCCTACCTCCTCCAGCAAAGACCCTTCCCACAGCCGCCAAGCCACCCCTACCCACACCGAAGGCAACCTCTCTTTCCGTTGGTCGCAGTAAGAAGAATATGCCGGAGTTCGAGAGCTCCTCGAAGGCAGCAGCAACGACGCGGTGTCTTGCGGTCCAGCGGCGTGCGTACTCGGTTGAACCTGGTGTTTGGGAGTTCATTCCAGGAGTATCGTCAATCGGGTGATCAAATGGCGGGTAATACCAGGGGCTTCCGGCAAGAGGTGACGATGGGGCAGAAGAACCCGGCGATAGTTGATCGTGAACCGGGAGGGAGGTGGGTGAGATGGTGAGGAGGTTGGTAGCTGGGAAGTCGTCGGGGGTGTAACGAGTTAGCGATCCATCGGAGGTCAGAATGAGAAGACTGCGCTGAGGCTCGAGACAGCTGTATCCGTCAGAGGCGAGGCTGAACTGGGTGGGGCATGCGCAGGTGAAGCGGGGCGACCGATCGTCGACCAGGTAGGAAGAGGAGCCACTTGGGGGGTAGGCTCGGAAGACGGGGGAGTGAGGATTGCCGAAATTGCGACCGCCGCCCAGTGGGGATTGCGAAGGGGCGCCCAGACAGAGGGCCTGCGGGAAATAATAAATATAATAATAATCGCTGCTCATTTAATGGAAAATAAACGGGTACTAACATTTGGGAGAGAGAGCGAACACGCAATTGGCAAGAGTGACGGATCGTTTTCCTATAAATCTGTACTTCGCGCCATCCATCTGTATGCCCCCCCTGTACGTGCTGTACTATTTCACCATGAAATTCTTGGTTCTGGTGGCCTTAAGGAAGCCATTATTGTCGTGCCATTTCCAAGAATGCCACCGAAGCGACTGGAAATACCACCAAACCACGCCGGGGAAGTGAGGTGGCCGCGTGAAAGGTGGCATGAAAACCTCAATAGTTGTCATCGTAGGAAAAAATGTGAATGTAGAGGTTGGAGTGGGGGTGGGGGGTCCGATTTAAATAAAACGGCTTGCAACTGTGCCATATTGCAACAGCAATACTCAGTTCGGGTTTGTAATAAACAAATGGCATTCGAGTTATTTTATGTAAGAGAAGGCCGACAAAACCGTCCAAACAGTTGACAAATATAGGCCGTTGTTGTTTCGGGAAAATGGTCAAAAATAACCTCACCTGGCAAATAGGTCCAGAGGCATGATTTGGGTTCTGTTTGTCATAGCCGACGGGCTGCCGAGGGTGTGGATATCGCGTGATGCTGACACCACCGGGCTCGGCGTGATGCGGATCTGTGGCGGCGAAGGGGGGAGGAGCACACTGGTGACCCGGTTCGGGGGTCTGTCGATCGAAACCGGCGAAAAAGAGGCCCAGAACCAGGAAGCCGTGTCCCCTCGAGGCTCCCCTCGCCCTCTTTGATGGCACCGACGACCGGGGACCACGGAGCAGGAGGTCGGCAGGCAGGTTCAGTTGGCTCCCCATGGGGAGGTTGAGACGCGTGGCGGGGATTTGCACACGATAAACGCTCTGGGTGGTCAACTGGAAAATGTAAAGTCTGCGAATAAACTACACCTCTCTGTCGGAGATTGGTCTGCAATTAGACCAGCAGGCTGAGTTGGGCGCCACGAATGCAGTGCCGAAAGTGAGATTTGAGTTTGAACAGCTACGTCACTGCGCAAAATCCAAAGCACCTAGGAGGTGCCGCAATCAGCTTGACTAAACGACTGCATGTAGCATACAAAATTCACTGCACTGGTAGCAGTGAAAAAACGCACGCTTGTAGTGGACAGTTCACAATCATGAAAAAATCGACGTCGGACGTGAAAGCTTAGTTCAACAAGGACTGGGGGTGCTTTTAGGAAACAGTCGGTTGAAACAGAACTACACTAGGCGAAGCCACTAAAGAGACCGCCTAGGGCAAGCAAAAAGATGAGAATCTGCAAATTCTTACATCCGAAAAGAGGACTGTTCCCTGGAAGGCGTCAATGGCGTATGGACGGAAGTCGTTAGCTGGCGATGACGACGACGACGATTCCGAGGAAATGCCTGGGTCATCAGACGGTCGATCCGAGGGAAGGATGGGGTTCACGGATAACCAGTCCTCCCCGTTGAGTGACACCGATTCGATGCACTTTGAGAGCCAGTTTAACCAGTATAGGCGCTCGGCTGAAATTCACAAAAGAGGGTTGTTTCCAATTATTAATAACAAGAAAATGTAACCTACCAGTGGAGTAAGAGAGCCTGCGTGGAAATATCATGTTCAGCTGCGTGGTTACATGGCGTAGGAAAGTCTGATTAAAAATTCCTTTATTCTGGGAATTGAAGGAACTAAAATGACGATCGCGGGCTACAAATTCTAGGGAAGCACAAACCAGCCTTAATATTCAGGGGCTCAATCATCGCCATCGGAAACTGGGGTGGATGACGTACCATGGAGTTGCACCTCTGCTTGAGGGGTCTGTCATGCAACTGCCGAGGTAATTTTCCGAGTAGCCAGCTGTAAGAATGCGACGGCCACCACACGCTGGTAAACTACTTGACAGGACCATCTGGGTAGCCAGGATTTCAAACTCACCGCGAGCCTCGTGTTCCGCCCAGCACGTTTAGGGTGGCTCTCAGCAGACTGGGTGGATGTGATCCACCTCAAGATCCGAGCACAGAGAGTGTGTTTTTTCGACCACTTAGATCCATGCAGTCGTCCAGGACGCCGTTTACTGTGCTAAGATTGGACGTGCCCAATCGATAAAAAGCCGAGTGGTGCCGGGGACAAAAATGGTATCTTAAGACCCAGATAGGTCGTGTTAATTGTCCACAGCGATCAAGCCACGAAAACTCGGGACAGCACCATAGCCGACCGGAAATTAATTACCTTGAAGGCAAACACAACGGGGGAATTTTCTACCACGAAAAAGTAAAATTAAACCCACTTGTATAGTCAATGGCGAAGCTCATGACGAGACCGACGCCACTCCACAGCAAACGGTGGTTTCGTCCATCGAGGCCGGCCGAAAATATGTTGAAACGGTTGTCGTGCGTGCCATCGAGCCAGAATAGAAGTCTTTCAAACAAAACAACGAAAAAATACGCTTCAATATAGTCTTATCTATAATTATGGTAATCGTTTCATTACGGTCAGAAGGACCAAGGGTTTCAGCATTTACAAATATTTATGATCAACAATGCTAAATGGGAAAACAGTGTTCTTTAGTTCCTGTGGACAGATTGCAGACCAAACAGCTCCAAGTCCGCTTTGTCGGCTCCAATGCAAGGTTTCAGCTGACCGTCGCTCCAGAAGTGTCATCCTGGGCGGTTTTTAAGCTCCGAGGGTCGTAGAAGGGTTTAAAGTTTCTTGGTTTCTGTCCAGCGACGTATAATTTCGATGCTAGCGAGCTGATCACACCAGTGATCGAATGCTTCCAATCTCCTCGTGTCTTCGATGCGCAGTGGCCAGGTTTCACAACCCTAAGTTAGGATTGGACGGAATGCGGTAGACGCTAACTTTTCCGGAGGCACCTTTTCTCCGTGCAGTCCCATCGGTATCAACGCGCAGTCGAACCTCATCCATAGTTTGACCAGCTATTTGACGGCTGCGACATATTGGACTGACGCTAATTACGAAGTCAAAAACGCCTACCGAAGACGTCGGAATTTGATAAACTACCAAATATAACTCCCGTTTCATCGGGTACATTAATACATAAATATAAACTCACAGGGAGTAACTGAGTTTACTGTTGTCAAATGCAAGTACCTTTTTTTGGGATGCACAACCAGATCCCTCGGAGAGGACAGGTTGTAGAGCAGCACTAGTCGGTAGTTGTCCACCGCCTCGGCAAAGCGATCTGTCGCCGGGTTGAAGTCGTAGGACTGGTAGGCGTCGGGGGGCATGAAGTCCTCGCCCCCACCGGCTCCACCGGAAGGCATCGCCCAGGTCGGTACAACACTGCGTCTGGAGCGCCCGCCGGCAGGAGATGCCGCGCCGGGCCACCGGGACCTCCGTCCACGGTCACCGGCCTGACTCGAGGGGGGAGCGCTCGGGGAGAAGGGGTTCTGGCGGTACTTGAGGTCGATAACTTCCAGCTTGGGCCGCTCCCCGTCGACACAGAAGTAGAGGGAATTGGTAATCCAGTCGAGGGCCAAACCGACAATGGTGTCGCGGGATTGATTTTCATGACGAGGACCACCGGAGGATTTGCCGGAAGTGTGGTTGTTTGTGGTTGCAGAGGTGGGGGAAGAAGTGTGGGATCCCCCGAAATCGCGGAACAAACATATCAATGTCTCTTTGCCTGTGCCGTTGAGAAACGCCGTTGAAATGCACTGAAAGGAGAGAGGGAAGTGTAGGCGTATAAAAACAAACCACTAAGCAGGTTGAAAAACACCTAGTGGAGATTACGTAGCCTGGTCACGGTTTCTAAGGTTCTGGAACACTTATTGAAGAAAGGGCCGTGTGCGCCTGAGATGATTCTGGATTTAAGCAAGCAATGAAACAAGTATGTCTTGACTAATTGAGAATATTTATCAAAAGCTAACGCCACGGCCTGAATCGTACCGATACATCAATAATGGCAGTCTATCACAAGACCACGTGTCCTGAAAAATACCTAAATTTCCTTTCAACGCATAATCATCGGATGCCAACGCATTCAACTATCTACATTATTTGGCCGACCAAGATGCCCGAGACAAAGGGAAGAGCGAAGGCTTGTAAGTAGAAAAAATGCAGCAGTTGATCGAACAATTGAAAAATATGACATCTCGGCGCGCGGAACGGGTCGACTCCCGGTTGGGACATCCACCTGTTGTGTCCCTATGAAGATGCCATAGTCTTTCGACTTCACGGACTTCAAGAATTTAGTTAATCAAGCACCCACCCACTCCCTCCCAAAACACGAACCTGGGAAGCACTGTCCTCGACCCAGTAGATGCGCTCTTCCGAGATGTGCACGTCGAAACGCGTGACACGGCGCAGATGGGGCAGCGGCACCTGGTTGAAGAGCTGCTCCGAGACCAATGCCGCGGTCTCGGCGATGGCTATTTTCACGTCAAGCGACGAGGACGACGACGGCACACCGCCTCCACCAGCACCACCATCACCCTCGGTGCCACCGGAGCGTCTAAAAGGAGGCGTCAAATCACACAGATGTAAATCTGATTATATCTACCAATGGAAACCGTAAACGCAACCAGAAATATAACTCGAACGGGTTAGACCCATCTACAGGGCAGAAGGTGGCTTAAAGGCGTGTTCGTCTGGTCCGAGACGGGCGGAAAGGCAGTTAGGGGTACAGTTGTTGCAGATGCACTGAGTGACGCTGGGCTGCTTCTTTCGCAGACTGGTGTCGGGAAGATTGGGTCTGTCTCTTCTGCCAGAGGACGAGACAGCTTCACTAACGTCACGCATTGTGGCCACCCAAACACACAGCGACGGGAGAGAGAGAGAGAGAGGCCAGGGTGGGGATAGATAGCGGTCCAGTTCGGGCTTCATTGACGCCCCCCACAGACGGACTAGGCACATCCCAGGCACACCGGTTGGACATTTCAAGTTATCCGCTGCTCCGTCAGCGCAAACCTGGCCACGGTGACGACACAGGCCGAACCACTGCAGCGGACGGTGTTGTAGAAAGGTTGACAGCTTCCCAGTGTTTGCTCAACGACGACTTATTTCTGCACTGGAAAGCTGGTCACACCAGTGATCCAGTTTTTGAGATCCGCCATAGGTACCCGTGATGGGTTGTACACAGTTGATGGAACGCATTCCTAGCGCTGTCGACAAGTGGTTGGACTTCCTCCTTCGCTTGACCATTAGGCAGGATATTGCAGTCCAAATATTCGAAAGCTGAGCTACACTCGACTGACGCCTCGTTGTAATAGATCGGCTGGGATTGGCGGTCGGAGCAATACCATGTGGGTAATCGTCTTATTTAAAAGGCGATTCAACGTAAAAAAACAATCTACGAGCTTTAATAGAAAAAAAACCACGAAGTAAACTATATATGTTTTAAGCTTTTGACAGCTTTCACACGAAACCTGACCATCTTTAAAGAGGATAAAAAAGAGTTCTGCAACTAGGTAGCAGTAGAACAAACAGTTGGTAAACAGAACACACTACGAAACAGTCAAGTCTACATTAGACAAAATGTTTGGCTACAAGAGCACACGATGGGATTATATAAGCAAACGAAGCGACTCTACGCAACTTACCAAATAACACGCGCCTGAAAAAGAAACAGCTGATCAAAGAATGGCTGGCTTTATCGCTTTTGCCGATTGCGTTCTATTGACACTGGTTTAGGGCCACGAGACCGCGAAATGGGAAAAACTGCCAAACCATTAGTCGTGCAATTTAACCGAAGACCATTTTTTTTATAGCGGCGTTTTTGTAAAGAAGAGTGCGCTTTGTGGTGGGCAGTACAACAAATGTTACTGCGTTTACTCCCTCAAACCCAGTTTGAGCATTCATAATCGTAAGACCGTAATATGCCCACAAAGTTTCACAAATTCGAAAATCGCAAAGAAGACGCCCGTAGCAATCTGGGACTGAATCGGTGGCAAAAGATGGATGTCGCCTTTTCTATGCATAATCGCCACTTCCTTTTGGTCCTCGTGACCGTGATAAAGCGAATTTGAAACTGGTGCTCCTCTAGAGACGGTTGAGTGCAGGATCCCAAGTTCTTCGAAGAGTCGGAAGACATTCCGCGGGGTCGGGACGGTGTCGTGGTTGATTTGATGATTGAACAAGGCCAGGAACGCCCATCTGACATAGGCAAAGCCATTGGTGCACAGAAATTCGATCCCGACATGTAATGATGGTAATTGTAGGCGCTTTATTGAGGTCACGAGGACCAAAACTTTCAGCGTAAAACAAGGCAGTATAACAAGTATTAGATTTTTCACCTGCTCTTGTGAAACTAAAAATCGGGACAAATAAGGAATGACCGAATTTCGATATGCCGCCGTTCTTGTGGGCATTGAACGGTATAGACTGCACATTGGTCGAAGAGATTTACATTTGGATAAACTTGAAAAGAAGGGATGGGAGGTGTCACTTAAAATACGAGCAGCGATTAGTGAACAACTATTGAAGTGGCGTTGAATGACGATCTCTCTAATGGAGAGAATAGGCAGGCCAGTAGAAAACGAGATTATCTTAAAAAGCCTACGGAGGGTTAAAAAGTCCGAACATTTCAGATCGGAGTACAATTACCGGGGAACAATATACAATAAGGGGAATTATACAGGCGTGCATAGAGGCTTTTATACGGCTAAAGCTCAAATCAAGTCTCCTGAACCAGCGAACTAAGAAGCAAAGGCGACGAAATTGACCAACGGACCCTACTTCAGTTATAGAGGCAATTGCCATACATTTCTGCAACAATCTAGACTTTGCAAATAGGCCGGAAAGGGTTTTTGGGCCATACGGGGGTAAATTAACTCACGGATCCTCGCTGCTTGGTCGAGAACCAGAAGGAGGCACGTGGGAAGTCGGGCGGGCCTTGGGCAGACTCATTCGCCGCAGCCCGGCAGCGTCCAGTGAATAAAGGAGCATGAAATCGGGCACTACGCAGGTCTTGCCGTCGACGTCCAGCGCGTACTCGGGGGGACAGGCGCAGTAGTAGAGATCGGCGCCGCGCTCAGCATCGCCGGAGGGTAGCATAAAGCACAGATGGGAGCAGCCACTTTTGGCGTTGTCACTGCAAATGGCGGCCCGGTCTATCGCAGAGATAATAATAAAAAAAACACATTAAAGCCTCTTTACTGTCACTGAAAGTGACAAATACCCACAGGTAATACGCTAGCGTGGCTTTTGTTTTAGAAAGGGCTCCACGTGAACCATTTCGCGGACTCGTCGGGCGAAGATTTACTCCAGTAACTCGAGGGGAATGTAGGATTAAACCCAGAGCGCTGTTGTTGCAATCTCTGCGATAGCAACTTAGGCGATAGCAGCCCACTAAAAACGACTCCTGCTGTAGCCTAAACAGCACACTTCGGTATAGCTGTTTTAAAGTTAAATTGCAACTCTAATTGCTCCTTTTATGTACCTCTTCGGACAAGGTGAAGTCGAAATCCCTAGCATATTTTCGCGCCGACGCTACTCCAATCAATGACCGCGTTTGGCGCTCTTCGTCTGTTGGGTGCCAGGGAAGTGTAGCACCTCTGGTCACGGTTTCTGCACTACCGCAGGCTAACTGCCCAACTATCTTTGGTCTCCATCTGACAGGCAACTTGGAACCTGTGGCAGGGAATTCAATCGCTCGGCGAACACGCGAAGAAAAGCCAAGGCGGACTGGGCGGTGGAGATCCCTAACAGGATCCAACGGCCAGGAAGGTGGTTCACAGACTCCCGCTGCTTTGCTTGGCGCACTTGACTGTGTTAAGGCTAGAGTCGCTCCTCGAACAAAGCCGGATGGCGCCGGTGACGCCACCTGCATCGAATCCCATGAAAACGATCTTCCAACTCCATTATTTGGTCATAACAACGTCATTGAAACGCCCTTTCCATGGAAATAAAGCCCAGTTCAGAAATACTTGAACAAGCTAACTCCCAATTAATAATAGAAAGGGCATGGAAAGACAAAGCAAGTTATCTGGGCAGTTGACACTAGGCTTCCAGGCTGGTCTAATTCTCAGTGAAGCGCCCCAGGAATTCCACACAAACACACTGGCAACCACCGGGGAACTTTAGACGGGTGATGATTAATAGAACAGCCGTTTGATGACTAGGATCGAAATACCAGAGTCAAGGAATGCGACAGCGAGAGACCTTTCTGGACAATTATAACACCCAATTATCGAGTTAAGCATGCGCACATGATGACTGAGGGATGCAAGAAAGGCTTCCCCAGCATAAAGCATCCCCCAATTGATGGCTATTGACATTAAACTGCGCACTGCTGTGAACACGAGAACTGCCATTCACGTAGGTTTTATCTGTGACTGGTGTTGCGGTAGATCGAGTCCCGCTACACCATTCTTCGGCCGTGGCTTCTTCAAGTTCCGTAAACAGTCGAAAATACGTTCCCATCAACCGGATATCAGGAACCGTACTATTCCAGAAGAAAAACGTTAGAGAGGCGGGGAGGGAGGGGGAGTTCGCTAATAGACTGAAGACTTGTTTGGTCCGGCTGTGTAAATAATTGACTTACAAAGACTACTTTAGGCCAACATAACTGGATTGGATATATTGCCGTCAGTGGTCTCAACCGGGCACTGAACGCTCACCCGAGACTCCCATTAGCCAGCTGCCTGAATGCAGGAGCGGTCCATCCCGGTAAAGGGCGGGTGGTAGCCGGGATCTCAAACTCCTGGTGCGTCTCCCCTTACCATTTGAATATGCAGGAGGCAGATACCATGATTCCACCAATCAACCCTTTCCTCCTGCCCAATACAGGTGGTGTGCTACAAGACCCAGTGCTTTCTCCTTTTCTTTTCCATTCTTACACGTCTAAACTTCGGCCACCTAATTATGTTGCACTCATCCAATACGCGGTCGCCTTGACTGCATGCCCGCAAGACGAATGTTCAACGCATCAAAATGCGTCTCCATTACGTTTTCCCTAAGCGCAGATGTTGACATGACGGCGATCGCTTCACTCCATCATTTTTTATCGAGCTCAAAATAAAAATTCCTGGGCATTGTTTTCAACAGTCGGATACCTTGGGGGTGATAATGTGGATGCTGTCTTCGGTAATTGCCGTAGTCTGTTCGCCGTTTAAGGTGACTTGAAGCAAACTCAACCCTTCAGTAGGCGTTTTATACCTATGCTCTCTATCGAAAAGAGACCAGCGTCATTTCACTAGATGTTCACCCGACGCTGTGCGAGCATTTGGTGACTCCTCCCATCACTTCCGCTCAAATTTGTCTGAATTTAAATCTCTTCCACCAATTCGAAGGCAACAACAACGGTGGTATATCGCAATTCGACTTTCATACTTTGTCCCGATTTTTTAGTTTCACCCGAACCGGTGAAGCAGGAACTCGGACACGGTTTTGCCATGTAGCGTTGTTGATCATACATATTGGTTGATGCAGAAACCTTTGGTCCTCCTGACCGTAATAATATGATTGTCATCATTGTTATCACTGCTGACCTGTGGATAGCTAGAGATGCAACTACGGCCAGGCAAAAGATTACGGTTGAAATGATGATCGGCAGTATTTGCCAAGAAAAACACTCTGAATCGAAAAACGGATTACCGGAGCCAAAATATAAACAGATTAATCACAGTAGCCTAGCAAGCGCAAGACGATTTGTATACAGACGCGAAAATACAAACAAATGCCTACATGTTTTCTTCATAGTCAAGTCGACGGCACGGATTCCCATGAGTTGTTCGTCAACACCGAGGGTTTTCAGAGTACGCAGGTCTTCACCCGTGTGTTTATTGGCCCGAGAAATCGACACTGTCTGCCAATCGCTCCAGTAGAGGTTCTCGCCTACAGGTCGTGTAAAGGGGTGTCTGAATAAAATCGCACACACACACACACACACGACGAGAGCTCCAGGAATCGTGGACTTGTAGAGGCGGCGGCCGTCTGAGCTACCTGATTTATTCGGGAGCATAGTGGGTGGAGGGGGGGGGCTAAGCGCGACGTCAGCTTACCGAGAAGGTCGAACCCGAACGGGTGCTGTAGGTGACCGGAGACTATTTGAGTGGGCTTACCACCCGAGTAACTAACGCGATTGATGACACCGAGATAGGCGTCCACATAGAAGAGCTGTTGGGATTCAAAGTCGAGGGCAAGACCATTTGGCCAGACTGTGTGATTCTGATCCACAACAACTTCTCTGGAGTAAAAAGATATGGGGTTTAGATAATTTTCATAATGTAATTATGGCGTCTATTGTTTTCCGAGTTTTTTGTTTCTGACGGCTGAAAGTGGGTTCAGTAATTTGGTTTCCGTCATCTCCAGAACTCGGATTCTGGTCAACTTAAGGTAGCAGGCTTCGATAATCACCGTTTAAAAAGCGACCCCTCCCAGTTTTATCGATGTTCAACGTGTCATGACCAAAAGAAGGGCGGGATTTCAATATTCGATTATTACGCAAGTTTCGCGAATATTAGATCAACTTTTATGTACATTGTACGGTGGGCGTCTTTGTTAGCATGGTCTTAATCAATCCAAAATAAATTGACTTGCCTGTGAGTTCCGTCAAGCCACGTTCTCTCGATTCTCCCGCGAGTGCCAGACCAGACATTAAAAAATAGGTATCGGTTTATCGGATCGATGGCCAGAGCCGCGGGTCTACGTTTCGCCGTTTCTTCGCCACCATCAGGGGATCCCTCGGCCGAATTTCCAGAAGCTACATCATCTGAACCAAATTCGTCAGCTTTCACTTCCTCGAAACCGTCAATTGAAAGGAGAAGACGCGGCCACGAGCCGTCAAGGCGGGAAACCCAAATCTGTTGATTGCCACCTGTGGACCAATAGAGATTTCCAACGATCCAGTCTACCGCAAGACCGTCCAGAGTTTGGAGCGCGCCGTTCGCTGGTTCAATGACAACAATTGGGTCTAGCGGAATAGCGAATAAGCATGAAAGTGTATAAATTGGACGCAAAAAGTAAGCGGCGACCGATGAACTCACTTTGCTCTCCCAGCTTGAGGCGATAGATGGCGTTATCTACCCAATACATGCACTGGGATATTGGGTCAAAATCCACACGAGAAATAGTGCTCCTTGGGTATGGAGATCCACCAATTGGCCATAAATGGTTGTCGTCGAGGGAAAGCATAAAGATTTTGGGCGGCCGTGCCACAAGAAGGAACTTTTCTGGGTAGAGGGGGCATACAAAACGTTTCGAAAGAGTGATGGGGGCGTCGTAGATGCCATTAACCGGTGAGGCAATGGCCAGATTTGGAGGTACGCCAGTTGGGCAAATGCATGAGTATACTGGATTTGATGCAGAACTGAGGCACAGGAAAGAGCAGCCTGTATCACGGGTATTTGACTGATTGCGGAACCGGGTGGGTACGCAATTGAGTTCGCCATTCAATGTCGCTAAACGCATAGAAAAAACGTTTATTTACAAATTCAGCACATTTGATACACTATAAGAGAAGAACTAACGTATTGGTTGTGCCTCGCGATTAAATAACTTAATATCATAGGGTAGTTGCTGGAGCTTTGAGGATATAAACGCATCCGTTGAATTTTTTTCCTGATTGAGAGCATACACCATTTTGTTGTCATTGATAAAATATACGCTGCCATTTGAAACGGTTAAAAACCGCATTTGATTCGATCCAAAGCCTGCAAAATAACTATTTTATCCTAAAAACCCTACTTGAGGAATCGTAAAAGCGTAAATCACCGCCCTTGAAATTAGCACTGCTAATGCGGTTAGTGGATCCATCAACCCAAAAAAGACGCCTAGTCTTCAGATCAATTTGGAGATCTCTTCCAGAGCTCCGGGGATCATCAATAAAAATGCGTCGACCGCTACCATCAAGTCCAGCGGTTTCGATTTGCGTAAACTTGGTCGACTTCAACCAATATATTGACCTGTTCGAATTAGAAATGTATTAATTACCCTTACCTTCCAATAGGATCAACAACAATTGCCTTCATATTAGCAAGGTCATTGGCTATGAGAGATCTTTGTTTCGTTATTGACATTGATTGCATGTCGATCTCACCGACATTGATGGTTTCTTCTTTAAAATCACACCAGTAAACCATCAAATTGAACCAATCGACACTCAGAATATTTATTTTTCCGTGATTCGCAGCATATAAATTGTATGTTTGCATGTTGGTAAAATTAGTTGCCTATATATGATAATCAAATCAACAGCTAATATCTCACTCTTATCACAGATATATAGTCATTGTGCTTCAGTTGCTGCTCGGCAACATAAATAACAAGCTGCTCCGAATGTATATAGTCAAAACACAAGACTCCTTCTGCAATCAAACGGCTGGTAGACGAAGACTCGATGCTCAGCTGTCCCAAAGTATTTGAAACCAGGAAGAGGACATGGTCTACAGAGTCAGGAGAAATGAATAAAAATCTTACCATCAATACACGCCACGAATTTACTCGATACCAAAAACAATATAAGGATATTCGCAACGCACATGCTAGAAATTGAAGAAAACTACATTCTCCATTGTCTGAGCAGGCTATTTGGCTTCAAATGACTTTTTCGGTCGCCAAGGCCAAATGAATACGAAAGTTCTGTTGGTATATTTCGTTTGATATACGTTTATTTTTACGTCTTCCTTGTACTTCGTTAAATTAACCGATTCTTAAAAATTCAGAACCTAGTAACAGCAATTTTGTTACATTTTAGTTCAACCAGCACAAGGATATATTCGGAAATGATGCCTCATCCTACTTGCCAAATAATTGCGGTGGCCTACCTATGCTCTCCATTCAAGAGATAATCATTCAACGCCACTTAAATAGTTGTTCACTATTCGCTGCTCGTATTTTAAGTAACCCCTCCCATCCCACCTTTTCAAGTTTATCCAAGTGTAAATCGCTTTGGCCAATGCACAGGCAATACTGTTCAATGCCCAAGAACGGCGGCATATCGCAATTCGGTCATTCCTTGTTTGTACGATTTTTAGTTTCACTAGAGCAGGTGAAGCAGGAACTAAAATACAATTTTGTACTTTTAATACTGTCTTGTTTTATGCTGAAAGTTCTTTAGAAGGGACGCCCTAGTATATCTTGAGCTGAAAATATAAGATCTATGTAAATTATTTTGAGAATTTTTTTTACCGGCTGCGTCCCTACCATCACCCGATCTTTATACAGTCAAATGTATCCCACAAGAAAGCAGGGAAGTAAAACTGGTTAATCGAAACTCTTGGGTGCTAAACATTTTTATGTTCTAGGTACAAATTTCGCGTTCGTTTATGTAATCGAAAAACCATTTTTATATGAATATTGAGATATGCAGAATATTAAGCCTTTATTTTTACGGGTCATATGTATTTTGGGGTTGTCAGCCGACTCAAATCTCTGCCTTTGAGGTGCGTCCGTCGCAGATATTAAGTAGTATACTTCGTGAATTATCTGTCTCATTCACCCTGTAAATGTTTATTTAATTGCTATATTGTACCGCCTTAACAATAATTATGATGTGAAAGCATTGGCTCCGTCAGTGGATAAAATCTTTTTCAAACGAATTTACAAAAGCGATAAAAACTCCAAAATAATTGTATTACAATTCTATTAGTCGGCTCTCAGCAAGAAATTTCGAAATAAATATATTATAAAAAAGATTTAAATTCGAAGAATGCTTTAGTTTGTCAAGCGTATGGCGACAGCCCCTAAGACACTTCATCAATATGTTTACCCAATTTTAGAATCGAGATCTCTCATGCTCTTTATCCATGTTTAGCTGGTTTTAAATCTGTTTCCTTACGTAATGGTTTGCTCATATGAGTATATTTTACCATTAATTAACCTTTCACATCATCAATTAATTTTTGAACCGTTTACCATTTTGAGATTCACAGCCGTAAATTAATTTTATTGTCGTTACACTAAATCTCAGCATAGTATTTAGAGTTGTCGTGATTCGCAGTTCGACGATAACTTAACCCACTTAACCTTTTTACGACAGACGCGTCTAAAAAGGGTAATATATGAGAACGCAAACCAATGTATGGACAAGATTGTCTTCTTGTTGTTACTAATACAAAGGCGCAGCGTTAGGTGGGCGATCGACGCGTTCGTGGGCGGAAAACGGTTCGTGTCCGGTAAAACAAAAAGGGACAAATCAGGTCACTACATGGCTCCCCCTTAGACTCTTCGTCGTCAGAGGAAGAGATACAATAAGGATGGCTGGTGGGGTTGCAGGTTAACAGACGGTAAATTAACGGGCAAAGTTTGTTAGATGCAGGGGTGTTCGGCTGATACGACCGCTTCGTGTGCGGGAGGTCGTCCGTGCGTCAGGCGGCTCCGGACTGATTCGGGCAGGGGCAACAGAAGATGACACAATAGAGTTTCCTGGGGGAATCGCGTCGTTCGGTTGGCCAGTCAGTTCGGGTGGATTGCGAATTGGAAAAAGGGTTCTTATCGTGTCTACCGATGCGATTCGTATGCGTCGTAGCATGGATGGCGTTCGGATCGACAAAAGGTGGTTGAGGTTAGAACAGAATGGTGAGAAATCGGCTTCCATCGGTGTATAGACATTGACGCAGACGGCGTCCTCACGTACGATGAAGAGTGTTACTTCAACTGGCTTTCGTGTCGATCAATGCGAGTCGTATGCGTCGTAGCATGGTTGGCATTAGAATTGACACAAAGCGGTCGAGGAGAGTACGCAATTGTTTGAAAATAACTTTTGTTGCTTGGCTTTCGTGTCTATCGATGCAAGTCATATGCGTCGTAGCATAGTCGGCATGAGGATTGACATAAAGCGGTCGAAGAAGTAGCGCCCATACAAGTTCAGGTGAAATATTATCTTCGTCATTGTGTCGGCCTGTATTTTTTACAGCACGAGATTTGTAGAAGGGGACGAAAATGTTCGAAGGACCATCGTAGATCTGACGGCGGTTCAGAAAATTGCTCCGGGCATGATATGCTCGCCAATGTCGTGATTCGCAGTTCGACGATAACTTAACCCACTTAACCTTTTTACGACACACGCGTCTAAAAAGGGTAATATATGAGAACGCAAACCAATGTATGGACCAGATTGTCTTCTTGTTGTTATTATTCAAAGGCGCAGCGTTAGGTGGGCGATCGCGCGTTTGTAGGGGGAAAACGTTCGTGTCCGGTAAAACAAAAAGGGACAAATCAGGTCACTACAGAGTGACCGATATCCAAAAGAAGAGCGAAACAAATTCTAACAAGTTGTTTCAAAAATACCAGATACTTAGAAAACCGTTCATGGATTATGCAAATGAATTAAAATATCGCTTATGATTGCAAACAAATCGTTTTAATTGCAATAATATATTTAAAACGTTAACACGCTGATATTACAGAAATACGGACAGATGGTTATTATAGGGAATATAAACCAATCACGAGTGTGGACCGCAAATTGTCTGTTCTGGTTTGAGCTGTACGTTAAGCGTGTCTTAACTGTTTTAAATCTTGCATCCAATGTGGAATTTTGCTTTATCTGTTTACAAGCTTCAGGATGCCTCGCTTAATATATGTTTCCTGCATATCGTAACCTCAACGATCTATGAATATATATATGTAAAATGACAATTCTAATTGCTAAGAGGACAACTTAAGAAGTGGGCAAATGTATTAAACCAGTCTGGATGAACTGGATTATAAAGCATTGGCGTTTGTGTGTCTTCCATCACATTTGAGACTAGGGTTATCTTCCTCATAAATGTTAAATGACCCACGTATCGTGAGATATTTATGGTGTCACATTCTACTTATTCCTGTATGTCTGATTTACATTTTAAAATAGAGCGTTTAGTTCGTTTATGTATATACTTTAAGCGGGTGTTATTACTGACATCTGGCGCATCTCCGAATAGATGCAACCGTCTTCTCTGCAGTTAAAAGTAAAAATAGTCTATGCTACGCATTTTTTCGTCTAAATATTGCTTTCTAGTGTTTCTAGATTCTTTTTGTTTCCTCTGATTTATTCGTTACGTGCCGGTGCTGACTAATTAACTGCCATTCATTTTTTCAACACATTCAAACAAACCCCTAAAACTGGAGACGTTTATTTTTCAACTTCTGTAGTCATTAAAGTAGATAATCTTCTACCGTAGTCTCTCTGTTATTGTTTGAATAACATGTTTCTCAATTTTAGATCATATTTTGCACGAATGTAAACCGGTGTATCGATTTTCCCTATTTTGTTTACGTAAGCTTCTGATAAATGGATTCCAAATTCTACGATCTAAACATCCCGCGTTCAGGAGCATCTCCGGAATTGATTGCTCGCATTCTGGACTGCGAATATCTTTATGTGGCCGTTGCAACCACCGTTCCCATAGACGATTTTAATTTCTCCGACAAAAAAAAATCCGCCAAGGAGGAGCGTCACCGGATGCGCGCCTCCATCGCCCAACGACTAACTCCCCTAGCACCAGAGGAACTCTCTACTCTTCTCAAAGACTCTGACAAGTTCCGCACTGCAACGCCGCCCGTTCTTTCACCCCCACGACTCTTTAATCGTCTCACTCTTACCTGTAAAGATCCCGATTTAGCTGGCCTCTTTTTCAAAGAGTTTGCAAACGCCATTCGCTCCTTTGACGTAGTGGCCTTTGAACCTCTTTCCACGGCAGCGCTCAACTACGTCATCGAGAGTCCCGCTACCCTTCCCGTCGATTTGATTACTGTTGATGCTACCCACCTTACATCCCTCTCTGACTTCCGACCTTCCAGTAAGCAATGTGCTCAGTGTCTCCGTCGTGGACTATATATAGAGCTTCCCCTATCTCCCGCTCTTTTCCGGTCCGGGACGCCCCCCACAGGTCGTATTAACATTGCAGCGCTTTTAACACACCTCGATTCGGTTTGCCAGTTCCATTTTTCACGCCTTCTCGTGGTGTCAAGCGGAGCGATTTCCGGTTGGGAGGTTAGGCGACCACAGGCGGTGGCTTCTGTGCTACGCGCTCTCTGTCCTTCGATTGCCCGGGGCAATGCGCCGCTAGCTATGCAGCAGAGTAACCCCTGGCAGACCGTCGCTCGGGGCTTGGCCAGGCGCGAAACTAAAACAGCCCATGGCGCCGCCATTCTCATGCGGTTGTTGGCGGATCCGTCAGTCACAGAAGTTGTCCGTTTGACCTCCGAGACAGAACAAATGGAGACGCCCGCTCTTGATTTTGCAGAGGAAGGAACCCCCGCAAAGAAGAGAAAAATGTTCACTTGTAAATCGGTGTCATTATGCAATTAAATTTATGCTAACACGTTGATTTTATTTTGTAATAATTGGGTATCAATGTTTTAAAGATGTCTATAACCTCTATTATGCTCTAGAAATTCGTACTTTTTGGAATTAATTATATCGCAAAATATTCATCAACATGTATAACCAGGAATCTATTAATCAGCAGAATTGAATGGGCTAGCTTAAATTAACGTCAATATTTGCTTTACGGCGAGTTATTAAAGCTTTAAATTAACCGGGAGGATAAACTGCAAAAACTTTCCTTTTGGGTAATTGGGATTACTCGTAAAATGCGCATTGGGCTTCTACAACGGGCTGCATTGTTGTTTGTGCTGCAGTCGTATAACACTTAGATGCTTGTTCCTGCAAGGTTGAGTCTAGATTTCTTCGAGGAGGGAGGAGCCACAATACAGACGTTATCGTGGTTACATATCGAGACCCGGCGATGTTGGCATACATAACTCCCATCGGAAACTGTCTATAACTTATAAATTGATTGTAGTCACTGTACGTTACATCTGCGAGTTTTCAACGGAATCGCAGTGGTCTTAATCGATTTTCATGGACAAAGACTTAAGCAAATTTAAACGGATAGTGAAGCATCTCAAAATTGAAGACGTCTGGAAATGATGACGCAGTTATGACCTTTGTTGAACGAAATGCATGTTACATACAATCAGCACTTCTTCTCGAATCTATTTTGCAGGACTAAAAGTTTAAATAATCTTTATTATCGTGACTCTATATTTGATGTCAACTTTGGAAGTTGCGTGGAATAGTGTAAAATTCGGTTGCTGGCGGGATTTGTTTTTTTTTGCAATACTAAAATGTGTCATTTCGTAATTTCACGCGCATCTCAGCTAAACTGAATTTATACGTAGTACTTAGTTATACATAAGTTGCAATCGGATAAAGTAACTGACTCCCTTTTTATAGTTATGCATACCGCCACTACATATATATATATACCCAGCACAACATAAATTAAAATAGAGGTTTCATGGGCGTGTATTTCAAGCCATAATTATTATATCCGCGAAGAATACCCCGGCCACGGGACATCACTCTGCAGCATGCGAGGGCTCGGGAAACAGTCCGCCGACAGAGTGCCCTCCTCCTCCTCCTCGTCTTCAAAGCACCAAATCACCGGTTTCTCCTCGGGCACGTCAGACGGCCAATCGGACTCCTGGGACGGGTCACCGCCTCCGAAACCGCAGAACTGCAGGTTGCTTTGATTGCATTTGTCGGCAGGAGCCACGCAAGCGGGGCAGTAGAACGCTGCGCATTCGCCAGACGTCCTGGTCGGCTCTTTTTGTTGCAGCGGCTCTGGGTGACTCTGAGTAGCGTCTTTTGCTGACTCGTCCCGGAAAGGCTCTGTCCAGGACGCCCAGCAGCCCGATGATTGGGTGGGAGCCACGCCGGGGGGTTGTTGATTTGGCGGCGTTGTATCTACGTGGGCCGAATCGTGACTGTCCGTCTCCCTCTCTGTGCGTTTGAGCTTCATGCGACGATTCTGGAACCATACCTGTGTTTGAATAATTCGTATTTTTGTAACGAACAAGGCTGTTGCAAAAGAATTGCCAAATTACAAGAACTTTGAAACCTTATTAAATAGCCTTATGGAGCACCCGAAAAGTGGCATTAAGTTTGCCTCACCTTGACCTGCTTCTCCGTGAGCTTCAGCGAGTTTGCCAGCTCGATTCTGCGCGGTCGGCAGAGGTACTTGTTGTACCAAAATTCCTTCTCCAGTTGAATCAGCTGTGATTGTGTGTATGCGGTGCGTGCCCGCTTGGGTGTGACCTGCGAGGTCGCCAGACACGTCGACGCAGACGACGATAGCGCAGTCTGCTCCCCTGGAGATGGGCAGTTGGCGCTCGAGCCCTCGGGATCTTTGACAGAAATTTCATCCACAATAAAGCTCGTCGTGTCCGGCGTAAAACAGCACTTGTCCATGGTAGTGTTGAAACGAGGGAATTGGTGGCTGAAGTAAGCTTGGGGCCGGAAATCACCATCTGTAGGGGACACGAATTGGTTGTGTGACGTGCCTGCAAGTCCAGCACAAATCTCTTTCTATCCGTAGGTAAAACTTGTTATGCACGCCGAATCTGTTATACTCGAAATGTGATCTTCGGGGACACCGGAGTTGGAGCCACGACTCGCCCCCTCCTCCGATGTACTTCACTTATTATAAAACGCATTTCTCCGACTCTGTGAAACTGTGCGCCACCTTCGGTGTCAGCTGCAACAATTAGCATCAACGCCTTCCGTCGCGCTTTGATTTATAGAATCCTGTGTTTAGCACATCGACGCACACACGCGGAGTATTAAAATTCGGTGCCGCTTCTTTGATCAGCAGCTGTTGTGGGGGCCAGTCGGTATCCATCCCTCCGCGCGCGTCCATCTCCGCTATCTAACAGCCTCGCCCCCCCCCTCTAAACGAAGTTATTTGTCTCCAACATTAACTAAAACAATCCCAGGGAATATAAACTCGGCACGGAGGTAGTCGCCTCACCCTATCCACCACCCCAATTGCCCGATTGTGTGGCAGTCAACATTCTCACCCTGTTCGAGAGAGACCCCAGGTCAGTTCACCGAAAATGAATCCGAGCGTAGAGGCGTGCGCTTGTAATCGAACGACTCGGTGATTACGTGACGAAACCGGCTGCTGCAGCATCCGGAATTAAGTAGTCCGAGTGCACGTGTGGCTCCTGTTTTGCCTAGGCGACCAATTATTCTGCCTCGGCGGCTTGTATTGGTGGTGGTGCCTCCTGTACACTATTCCCAATAATCAAGCCGACGTATCCTCTAGCAGAAGAGAGCTTCACGAAAAAATCCTCCGGTTTAGAGGTGATTTAAACTTATGCCCTTTTAGAGGCCCATCGGTTGAACTGCAGAGCCTCAAAAAATAACGCTTTCCTTGACTATCTTCAACCCGTAGCAACATCACTTTCTGTCCTTACTGGTGGTGATACACCAAATGAGCATTGGCCTCCCCGAAACGATAAAATAAGTGAAGAGCAAGACATGCATTGTTGTCTATCCCGCGCAACCCTGAAGCATTCAGAAATGGGTAGAATTTCAACTAACAGCCATTCTGCATACAGGATGCCCAGTTTGTCCAAATGTTGGCCAACATTTAAGTCCATTTGTTTGATGACAAAAAGCTGCCGTGTAAATCAATGAACATTCATTTCTATCTGCAAGGGATGCTTGATTTACGCACTCAAACCGGTCGCTACAGGTATAATCCTATTCGAAACTGATAATCGTGGGCACAAACAAGGCTCCATGCGTGATGTCTCCGATAGCTTTAACTAATGCGGCAATAATGTCAACCAACTTACCGGGTGACCTTGTTACCCTGTCGTGATTTTCCACAACCGATTCAATAAGCCACATGTGTCCACTTTCCCGTAGAAGCCGCACTGCGGGCTTTTATTGAGGCGTCGAGGGAAACCTCGCCCGGCAGTCGACGAACCGTCGTCGCAATTGCGCAAACACACACGCCCACGACGCGCCAATCAGCAATTAGCGCGCATTTGGTGCACGCGCAACCGGCGTGGACGCCCACGCACGAGTATTGGTCGAAGGGAATTAGCCGGTTGAGAAAGTAATTAATTGTGTGTTGATAATAAAATTTGGATATTTTTAAAGCATCGAATCGGCTGAAATAACACCACTGTACACAAAATGCATGTTATCTATCGGTTGTCCAAATGATGCAACGATTTCCTGTGGCTTGCTTTCATGATAAGTATTTGATTTTTTTAAAGTTAAAATCAGCCATTGGGTAGTCCACGTCGACATATCTAATAATAATAATAATAATAGAACAATTGCAAATTTGCTGGTAAAGACGTTTTGGAGCATTCATTACTAGTAAGATACGGTAGTACGAGACGGTAGATTGGAATATGGTGGAAGATTAATGGACATCTTTTGTATTCCTTTTCCTGGACATTGTTTATATTTCGTTAACTTAAAGAACCGCTGACATGATTTTAGAAAAATACAAACGAAGACCTCGTATCCCCCACATTTTCCAAAAAAGGAAATAACGCTGTGCAGGTAATAGAACGCGGCGTGTCAAGTGTTTGGAGAAGCCATACAAAAAACATCCGACACGCCAGAGATGGTTTACAGTTGACCTTGCTTTAAATTATGGACCCAGATCAGCCACACCCCATAAAAAGTAATTTGCTTTTCTTGTGGGGCATGTGGACTGAGATTGGCGCTCTTTGTGATCTGGCCTGGTGTAAATCATGGACGAATTGCGATATGCAGCCTTCTTGCATTAATGAAACAGTATAGCATGAATACTGGCCGAATTAATTGTCAAAAACAACTTAAAATACAGTTGATGGGTGGGGTCGTCTCTTATGTGGAACGCAAGAATGGAACCGCTATTCACCGATCGAATACAAAGGCTCTTCGCCGGAAATTGGAACAGTGTCTGGAGAAGTCCTGTGCGGCCCAAGTTCGCCTTCACGCAATTTTCGCCATCTCCGACACGAGACCGAGACAAATAAGCCAAAATTCCCAATGACCATGAATTGTGCTTCCAATGACGAAGGTTTGGGAATTGTGCGTCGTTATCCCCAATGCTGGCCTATTTCGCGCCGATGCAAAAACTTCCGATCCTTCGTGACAGGCGAAGTGCTTTTTGTCCGACCGATCAGCCAGATACACGCCGTCCGGTTTTTGACACCCTTTCTTGCTCCGCGGATTTGTTTCCCAAGTACAAATAGGCGAAACCACTTGTGGAAAAGTCGCAGTCAATCCTACCTCGTACTCGTCCCGGAAATGTCTTTATATCATTGTCCGTAAATACTTCAATTATTTATGTCCTTGAAATGTTCTCGAAGCTGTAGTTTTACAACATCTTTATATGGTTCTGTAGATGTTGTACCCAGTAGCCGTAAATTTCCTTTTATCTAGTACAAATTCGATGAAACATTACAATCAATACTTAATGTTTGTTTAGCTGAGTAAAAAACTACTTGAATGATAAAAATTGTCATGGAAGTGGTTAAACCGCGCTGCATCGCCCGCTTGAACAAGAATTCAACCATCTATGTCGATTTTTTTAAATTTTTGTAGGTGCCTTTCACTGCCAACTGTAAAATGTCATGCGAGCATTACATAATTAAGTAATTTAGGCGTAAAAAAATTGAATTTGTTCAAATAAAGGTATTTTACAAGCCCTTATATCACAACCGACTTTGATCAATCCATTGACTCACTCCAGCCAAAATGTCACTGATGATGATTATTATCGATATTTATCGGCCAAATAATCCCCGTGAGGCCAAATTTCCGATTTTTAAAATAAAAAAAAGATATTTTCCTCTCTGCAAACAGGCCGGTTTCACATTAACCTCCATTAGCCATTAATTTCGAGAAATGTCCGAGAAACTGCACGGGGGCATGGTAACGAAGCATCAGTGCGCCCAGATCCGCCTAGGTGACCGCGGTTTGTGTGGGAACTTCGGGGCAGCAGAGGCGCCCGCAACACAGGTGCCCCGGAAACGAAAGAAAATCTCAACTGCCCTCCTTTGATCTCTCTCTCTCTCTCTCCCTCGCTGTCTCTTTTTCGAGGAAGGTTTTAGAGGTGGGGTGGGTGGGTGGGCGTCTTTGTAGGCCAATTTAATTTAAAAAAAACTACATTTTTGTCAATTTTGAATGAGATGAACAGTGCTTCAAACAATGCACAGAAGATACCAGTATTCACAGGACATCCGTTTGCCCAAGGGTAAAAATCATATCAAATTGTATTCGTTGATTTATGGTAAAGCTAAAAAGAAACGGTTAGCCAAGCGTAAAATGAATTGGTGTACGGTTGTAATTTGATTACCCGACAGCGTCTGATTGATATTTGACAGCCCGAGCAGTAACAGCTCCGTTTGGGGATCAACAATAAAAGGTTAAATAAATTAGAAACTCTTTTAAATACTATTGAGACTAAGAAATTTCGAAGAATCCAGAAGGTCACTTCTGACATTCTAACGTTATTCTACTTCACAAGCAACTTTAACATTAACTGCGACCAGAATAAATCCAATTACCCTTTCGAATGTCAAAAAAACTCTGAAACTGGTAGTGAATCATTATTAGCATGTCTAAGTGAACCGTAGTCATCAGCGCAGCGAGTTTCTGTGTTTGAAGTGATGGCCGAAGATCATCACCGTTTCGCACAATTTTAATATATATTACTACTTAAATAAAGAAAGTACAACATTAACTTTACATGGGCAGAAAAAAGGTCGTTGGTCCAAAAAGGAAATTCTATTTTTCCCTTGATTCCCGCATTTTTATTCCAATATCGAAGTCAATACAATTCCAGTCCACAACTCTTCAACAGCGGTGAAAATAGAATTTTACTTGACGCCAAAAGTAAACGAGAATGCGAAACAAATATAGCGGAGGAAAGACCAGTTTATATGGCCATTTAATTGCTACCATTAGTGAAAGTCTCGAAATCCAATATTCGTGAATTTTACCGAATTTTGACAAATAAATTTCCCGCAAATAAGATAACACGATTTGGAAAATACGAATGAATTGATTTTTCATTTGCCAATGTCTATGTCCAATTCAATCACTTCCATTCTCCGTTTAATTGACTGTAAATTATTCATTTTGTGATGGTCTTGGTATGGCTAGAGCAGTTGGAATAAGTTTCCGTTTCACAATATGCTCGAAATCGACCACCCCAGATTCGATCAACGGCACGATATAAATCCATTTGATCTGATCAAGGAAACGTATTTATATCATCTGATCGCCTTCGTCGACAAGAAGATTCTGCGAAAAGCGGTGGGTTGCATGCGATTCCTCTATTACTAAACTGTGCGGCCTTACTGTTCCAATCGTGCGGATTGGTAACCATTTCCAGACGTATGTGTGCGCAAGCTCTTGGTTAGTCTAGACAAACAATTTCGAAAGAGTTGTGTTTTACGTAATGGCCCAATAAATCCACCTAGCTCGGCGCGCTACAGTCCGAGGGAATTAAAACAATGTTTTTTATTGGAATGGGTAAATTAGTATAAATGGATAACGGCACTACAAGGAGTGTTTCAACGGGTTTAACGCGACCTTGATATACCCTATGTTCTGGTATCATAATCCTCCTGTAATTATTAGATGATTCCAGAGGTTTCCCAGCTGGGGCAAAAATTATCATCTGAAGAATCGTGCTAAGTTCCCTCTTTCCCCATCGCTTATTTCACTGCAACCCTTTTAACCGCCTTTGCCCCAATCATCAGACCGAAGAAATGCTTCAATAATGAGAAAGAAGCGTCCTTCCATCTCGTCAGTACGTATGCTTTAAAGCCCCCAATTGTTCTTCAATTCCCTAATAAAAACAACGAAACCATGTAATTTTAATAATAGTTTTCGAAAAACTGTACTTCAAATCAAATTGGTAAACATCCGCATTAAATGAAAACGGCAATTATTTTCCAACCGGCTAATTTTAGCATACCCTGGAACGCCGTGGCTCTGGGTTGAATCAAGACAGAATTTATTAAATGAAACCCCCATCTATTTTACCTCGCATTTCAAACGTCACATTCCCTTCTCCCATGAACCCTTATTTGGGTAATAAACCACACTTTCGAGCAAATACGCACATGCATTTGACAATCCACCTATAATTAATGAAGGGTGCGGTGTGGCAGCCGAGCTTCAGGCCTCCAAAGAGCTTCCCGTTGCAGGTGCACGCCAGGCATGGCGACTGGGTGGGGGTAGACACCTGGGGATCTCCACGTGGCCCCAAACTGGGCGAATCTGATGAAAGGCGTCGTCAATCATTTTCGGTCTACATTACCATGCGACTGACGACCACGGCTCTTCAGCATCGCTTCTGTCTCATTGAGATAATGCCGATCCCGGACCCAGTCTTGCAAGAACAGGCCCACAAAAGGAGCAACCCAGAGTCTTCCAGAGAATCTAAAATAACACAAACACGGAATCGCTCCCGCCTATCCCGGTACTGAGAATTTTGAACTGAAAGAGCCCAGAAGTAGGCTACAAAAGCAGCAAACCAGATTCACCCAGAGGATCAGCAGTAGCCCCCAAACCCCGGTATTGCTTCTACCTCTTCCAGATGCGGGTCTCTCTGGACACCACCAGACCACGTTAGACGAGTCCACAAAACGATCAATAGCAACACAAACAACGGATGTGTGCATTTTAATAATGGCGGGTCCAAATGAACAGTAGCTTTCGTGTTATTATCAAGTCACGTACGTATGTTTCCAAACAACACCCTTTCTTACTATTATACATCGTTGCAACGACTGCTTGCATCAATAACAGTTTACTACCACCGAACGCACTAAGAAATAACCGCATTCGTATGCTGAAATACAAGAAACAATTATCACGAGGGTTCACTTGTTTAAAATCCGTCGTGATGCCGCAAAAGGCCACATGGTAACACACAGCACATCGGCCAATTGCAAAATATCGCACATTTTAGACCGTTGACGCTTTATGATAACTAAACTGGACTCGGGCAAAACGATATATACTATTCCGGGTTTGCACCAATGCACGTCGAGTACCGGACATAATTCATGCATGTGTCCTAACAAGTTCAATTAAATTTGATACCGATGGTGTGAAATACTTTTTCCAATAGACACTGCTTCCTATTTAAAAAAATAATTGTTGTGTTAATTAAGAATGGCTCATCTGACCAAAAAAGTACCCTGGAATTGTTTTTGACGCAGTGCCTTAATTCAAATGGATTCGGTGTCTTGCAGACCTGTTGATAACCAAACTGGCACTCGGCTTTACAATACGTCAGGTTGGGCGAGGGAAAGAGAGGGGAAGCTGGAGAGGACAAGTGGCTGCAGCATTTGGACAACGGGTGATGGATTGCATCTCGTCTCGGTAGTTGACGGCTACTGCTGTCGCTAGTTCCGAATGAGTCAAGCACTACTGCGCATTGAAATTCCGTATAAATTGCCAATTTTTAGACCAACTATGCTCACTATGTTGGCCCTCTGCCGAAACGCATAAATCATTCGGTCCGTGTGAGGTTGCTTCCTTGGGGAAATCGGAGTGATCGAATGTTATCGCTTGATGAATGCAACGCGAACAATCACTAACGTGACGGAGGGATACAAAGATTACGTAAGGAGAATAACAGAAATCGCATAATCTGTTAATTACTTTTCTTATCTTCCTTTCCGTTTTTTCTCCGGTTTCAAGGAGTTCCTGAAATATTTCGAAAACCTCGCAGGAGCGGCGTCGCAATAGCACTGTCTATATGTATCCGAAATAAGTTTTACAAAAACGTTAAATTACTCCTTAACAGAGCTAGCAAGAAGTCGTTTTCCCCAACAGGATTCACAACCGAGGCTTTTAATGTAATGCATTATAGTCGTCTAAAGAATCCTAAGCTTTTTGAGGGCTCGCGGTTTAAATGGAATTGTCCTAGCCATTCTGCGGATTTCTTCCTGGTCTTGTGAAACTAAATTTTATAAACTATCTTTGGCATTTGCAATGACTTCAAACTAATTTCTTTCAATCTTCACCGCGTTATTTACATTACTTGTTGGATTTCAGGCGACCGACCAAGTTTTAGTTAAATGTTTCTTAGCTTGCGGTAGCCAACAAAACTGAACAAGATTCAAAGAAATGTCGAAAAATCGACGACAAAAATGAAAACGTTTTACAATGAATCACCAATTCGTGGAAATTCACGTGTTGAAAAACGCAAAAGGCTTAGCTTCGAAGGTAATACATTAGGAAAAAAAGATACTTCGCGCATTTAATTGACTTTGTTAAAATGTAACGCTCTTCCAGTGGTGAGATTCTGACCTGAGGAATGTTAGACCTTCGTCGAGGGGGTTGTAACCGTAAACGTAGAACATGGGCACTCGTTCCAGGCAGTCATAATGAAAAGAAGACGCGTTGATTGGAGGGGATGTGTACATAATAAGCTGAATAGAAATATGATAGCGAATATGCATGAATGGTGATTTCAAAGGGGCTTTGTGTACACATGGGACGGGTCTTTATAACGGGGAAACTACCTGGCTAGTCCATGTGCTGGGAAATGGTGGAAGTTGCAGTAATCTTGTCGACTGGGGATGAAGGCAGCTGTGGTCGTGTGTCACCCAGTGTTAAGAGGGAGAGGGTTAGTTACTGCAATTTTGATGAACCCAAACAAAATGTTCGTCGTCATGGAAGATGACCATTCCGTGGAAAGGGTTGGGTGATTCAAGGAATGGTCCTATTGGCGCATACTAGGAATTCTGTGTCGCTGAAACTCCGCTTTTTCTGACGAATAGCTCCATCAGCAAATCAGAGAGGTCTGCTTGTTTATGAATACTGAATTAGTAATTCCTTTTTGAAAACCGCCTATGTCGACTAACAAGATTGACACATTTTTACATTAAGAAAGCGAATAAATATTAAGACCACCTGGCTCTTTTTGTTTATATGTTGTCCCGATTTGGGACAGGTACCCCTTAAAATGTTTCCCCGATATTTTATGCGAGCTCAAACCGCATAAAAACGTTTGTTTACGGCTGTGTAATTCCCATTATTGCATATTGTTCCTCCATGATATCCCCTGGTCTCAAATGTTTTAACTTTTTAACCCTCCATAGGCTTTTTAAAATAATCTCGTTTTCTAGTTGTCTGCCTAGGCTCTCCATCCAAGAGATTATCGTTCAACGCCACTTCAATAGTTATACACTCTTCGCTGCTCGTGCATTATAAGACCCCTACCAACCCCTCTTTTCAAGTTTATCTAAGTGTACATCTCTTCGACCACTGTGTAGGCAATACCGTTCAATACCTAGAATAACGGAAATTCCGTAATTTCTTATTGATCCCGATTTTTAGTTTCACCAGAGCATTTGAAATGGGTACTAAAAGATAGTTTTCGTAGTTAGCATTGTTATATTAGTTTTTTGCATTTGACATATTTGGTCCTCGTGACCTCAATAAAGTGCTTCCAATTATGTTTATTAAAGCGGCCGACGCTAATGAAGTGTCGAATTGTCTATCGGAATGCTGTTTATCATATAAAGACCATCAAGGTCTTCATTTCATTCGATCAACGCAACCGATTTCAATCGTGTCGAAATTCACATATTTGACATTTTGGAGTGATACGGGGTAATTCTCCCCAACTGATTTTGATTTCTATCGAAAACTTGACAAAATAATGTATGATGCCTGGATCTTCGGTTTCCTGGTGTAATTACTGTTAATTCGAAGGCGTCGTTGTATCAGCAGCAGTAATCGGTTTTGCTATTGTAGACATTGCGATAAATTCGATGGTTTGAACCCGCAAAGAGAACATTTTCATAAATCGACACGACATTTATTCTTGGCCTGCATTTTCCAAGTTCAATCAAGCGATTCATCAATCGATGGCGTACTCCGGTCTAACACGTAATATTCGGTTCCTAAATTGACATCGGGACTCCAATTGGGAGGCGGAAGAGGGGTGGGGGTAGAATAGTTGGCGAGGGGAGGGGGTTCGGTGTGGAATTGATATCCAGCATGGCAACAAAACCCGTCTAGACATTAAGTCTCCTTGGTACGGAATTTTGTGTTGAAGTCAGGGGGCGGCGGGTGTATCAAAGCAAAGGGGATGGATTACTGGAGTCGTGGATAAAATGTCTTAAATTTTTCACGTTGGCGTCGTGATTAACGAGCGCCCGCGAATCTGGGAGTCAGTTGTCACCAAAACTAGGCAGCAGCAGCGGTGGCTAGGCGGCGGCGGCGGCAATCCATAAATATTTTTTTGAAGGGGGGGGTGGCAAAGAGGAAATGTTTAAAAAATAACATCACGCAGTCAATGTGAGAGGCTTTGCATGTGCTAATTTATTCAATTAATATCAATCACGCCACTTCGTTGGTGCGACCCTAACAACCCTCTCTCTGCGCCGTCGGAGACACCTTTCATGGTTTTTAGGAGGTGCCGGTAAAGTTCGACCAAGCAGCGCGTTTTTGTGCAGAAATGGTAAGAATGATGAGCACCCACGAGCATCTTTTTTTGATATCCCGACTAAACGACATAAAAAGCACAGCGACTCTCTCTCTCTCTGAATCTCTCCCCATATCTGGGAAACGAAACAGCATGGGTAGCCTGTCTTCGTGCCTAATCGTATCTTTGAGGTGACTATTTGCAAGCAATATCTTCCTAAATCAGGTTACGCTTCACAAAAACTATCGCTCGCATTAAACAGTCGGCTTTGGTGGCATTGAGACTGTTGGTTCTGTATGCTGATCGTCGTGTATATTTCGGCGGAACCAAATTAAATAAAAATGAATTCTTTGTCTGAATTTATTCATCGATATTTTCTAGAACCTTTTGCGCACTTTTGGCGCCTGTCTTCAATCATCAGTCCAAATTGCCAGCCACAGGGCGGGGGTGGGGAAGAGAAATTTGTTGTTCGAAAGATGCGCTCCGCGATGTGGGGTAAAATGTTATATTTATTGCATTTTCTGCAACCTTCTGATGAAACTGGACATCGAACATTGTGATTTTAATCGGTAGGAGTGAAAGCACGCGTTAAAATATGAACTAGGCGGGCGGGAATAGCGAATTGATAACAGGAACTTTTAAACAATCTACCAATCTTATTCAAATTTGTTACACGAGTAAAAATCTACCCTTTTCTAGGGTCCAAAGCAATCATAAATGTCCTTTGACAAGAGGATATTTGGTAAAGTCCTTACAAATATCCTCAATGGGGAAGATATCCATGATTTATGGCAATCCTTGATTAGCGCTGTGTATATAGCGTCGAGTAATAATGATAAATTTAATTCCACCCCACTTGATATGGTGAAGCTACTTCAATGAACTGATGCCACATTTCCTCTTTATCCTAGTAACCAAATCGGTTCTTTTCACAATTCTGCTTCAAAGGTGTATTTTTCTAAATGGCCAAAGATGAGATAGGTTAAAGCCAAATATCGCAGTTTTCGCCCGCGTAGAAGACGAAAATATCTACCGCGGCGGATCGTAAGGAATGCTGCATTTGGTCTACAACTGTTTGCCGCTGTTGGGACCAAGAAGGAAAACAGCGAGTGAGAGAGAGAGAGAGAGAGATTAAGTTCATTGAAGTTCACCACCTCCTCCCCCGCCTTTACCTCTTTGATCCGTGACGTTAAGGTGATGAGGAGGGGTTGGGGGGGGGTTGCAGCGGAGGCTGGGTCTTCAAACTCCCTTTTTATCCCCATGCAAAATACCCTAACACCAAATCGTGTGATGGATTTCCCCATACACACACGCAAACACATAAGCGTCTAATTAGGAGAGCGCGAATTGGAGCTGGAGGTGTACGAACTTCAAAGGTCGTGGAGACCACACCACCCCCCTTCCGACACCCTCCCCCTCTTGATATACCCAGTTGGGCTGCTTCTACTACTGCTGCTGCTGCTATTGCTAATTCAGACAGCAGTATGGAAGAAAAATTGCTCCGGGAACATGATTAATCGGAGACGCATTCGTGGCGCTGTCGTGGTGGCGGAGGTCGTCTAGACGGTCTGGGGAATGTGCACAAGTGCGTGTGTTCCCCTTTGTAGTTAGGTTAATAACTGGGCTGAATAGTTCCGACAATGCCTTTTGGGGAGTTGAATCAATAATCTTGTGACATTTGTGGCATCTGCTGCGCGGTCATAAGCGTAGTGGAGAAAGCACTTTTTAATTCTCCAAGTTTAGTCACAGATAATAACCCGACGGCACCGGAATCAATACGTGTTTAACATCCGCCAATGATGCCCTCGTTGATCGCTCCATTCACCATACAGAATTATCGAAATTTACTATCCTTGTTATTGATTATACGGACTTACGTTGCAGCATCTTTTTTATCGCCAACCCAGGATGTAAAAAGGCCAATCCTTGTTATTTATTTATTAAATTCAGCACGCGTTTTCAAGATTGTTCAATTTAGTAACCATGGAAGTGCAACCAACCCCACGAAAATATATTCTACCAAACTCATAAAAATTACCATATGCGTGCCCTGTTGTCGTGAGGGTTCGGCTTTTTCGATCCACTAACAATCGAGGAATTCGATCGACTAACAACTACCCGAAAATATATTCCATCAACCACATAATTCTGGCCACACCCGTACCTTTTAGTCGTGAGGGTTAGGCTTTTTAGATCCACTAACAATCGAGGAATTCGATTTTTATTACTTTGTGCAGAAAATTCAAACGAAAATATAGAGACTCTCATCAATGGACCTATCTAGTCCAGTCTATATTCAATTATATTTAATATATTCGCTTGTTTACGTGCTTATCTTATTTTTGATTGAAAGACTCCAGCCAGCCTAGGTGAAAACGGCCCTTCTCGGGGCTTCGACGTCCTGGGGAATGTGATTGATGGAAGGTGGCGTCATAAAAACGTTTACCCCTTCTGGGGTTTCGAATCCATGTTCCACGGTAAACATGGGTAAATTTGGCGATTGTACAAGTTGAATAAGCTTTTTAGCTTGTTGAGGGAAGCATCGGTCAAAAAGGGTAGCCCTACATTCGTGTTCACAGAATAGAAATTTGACAATTCTATCCAGTTTGTAAACAAAAGACTAAGACACTGCGTGATCTCCTCGCAAAATCAAAATGTTATTATATTCTATCTAATTATTCTCAAGATTAATATTCCATGGGTTCAAGCCACATATATTTTTTGCATTCCAAATGGATCACATTTAAAGGCTACGGCGCATAATGATGCTGGTAATGTGTCGATTACGGTCGCGGGAACCAAAACATTCAGCATGGAAAATAAAACATTATACATTTGAAAACCGTCTCTGAGTATCGTTTTCACCTCTTCTGACAAAACTAATGATCGAATTGAAGCGATACGCAGCTGTTCTTGTGGGAACGGTACAATCTTCGCATTGGTCGAAGATATTTCAATTGAAACGGCATGGAATAGTGGGAATGGGATAGATCAGAATGAACCACCTGGTGAAATGATGCTTAATCTTGGCGTCCTGGATGGAGAGTATATATTATCAACTAGAAAATAAGTCTATTTTAAAAAGCCTGTGGATGGTCAACAAGTCGGAACATTTTAGGCTAGGAAGATCAACAGTATACCATGGGGAGAATGAAACAGGTATCCACGAAGGCCTTGATGTGTTCGAACTGATTCCATGTTGTCTGAAGCGAGGCATACGAATGATCGCCCCAAAGTAGTAACCGGCTATTGAAAATAGGCCCAGGTATTTGGATTTTGAGCTGGAGGCGAAATTGGGGATTGAGTAGCATTCATGAAATAAGAATCTTTCGAAATTTGTTCGTCCGATTTCGCCCAACATTTGGGGTTTAAAAAGGCTCTATATTCTTCTTCTTCTTCTTCTTCTTCAAAACCGGAAATGTTGGTAGTGATGGCTGTAAGTTTTCCCCGTATCTTATATTTAATCAACAAGCTACAGCAGAAGCATATCATGTTAGAATTAAAAACGACTACGAATTCAGTAAGCCGAATAGGTTTGTCAACCGTTTTTTTGTGAAATGCGTATCTCCAAAACCTGCTTCCAAGACTCTAGGGGTTTCGTCTGTCTATCAGAACACACTTCGTTGATATTAGAATAGATATGGCCATTTTGCAAGCTCAATTTTACCGATGTGACTTTGATGTGCCGTATTTTATTCATATTTCAGATTACGCAAAATTGCCGTGCATTTTTTGCGTGAATTTCCTACACTCACTGATAATGTTTAAAACGCGAACAAAAGATAACAGAAGAAATGAACATTGGAATCGATTTTACGATTACCATCATATATCACGGTGCCCCCATTCAATGCACGTTTGTTTTCATTTTAATGCCGTAGGATTTGTTATTCGCTACCCCCGATAAGACAAATGCCTCAAATCGCACGCGACCGAACTGCGGTTTATCCATCGATGGCGAAAATGTCAATTATTTTCCACACAGTCACCCGCAGCTTCCTTCAGGTTTTCCACTCCCTTCCAGCAACTGTGTGGCCGGCAACAAAAGAAGGAAGGAAGCGTGGCCGAGGGGTAGGTGGGTGGAAGAAGAAGAAATAGATAGACGAGGAGAAAAAATCGCGCATATATGGGCGACATCTGAGGAATCTGCGTTCCGCTGTGGCGGCAAAGCGTTCGGCGGAAGGAGAATGTGAGGGAGCGAGAATATGGTGGGTCGAAAAATAAAAAACATGGCCGTATACAGCTATAGGGGTGGGGGAGAGGCAGTCATTTGGAGAGAAACCAGACGCCCGTCAGCCTCGACCACCTCCCCTGTAGCTCGGCTCAGAAAAATGAGAGAGAGAGACGCGCTGCAAGTTGAAGAAACGAATGCGTCGGACACCCGAATGCTTGATAAATGGGTGTGAAATCACATCGAAGCGGCAAACACCGGAGATAGGTTGGAAGTGGGCGGGAAAAATAAACACAACACCAACTTCAAAGACCCTGTTTTCTTTCACAAATAACAACGCCGCAATTGCTCACCGTTGTTTGCTGTAATTTTCTTGCTTGGAGGCGGCGTCTAATTCGCCACAGAAATCTGACTAATTCATTGTTTTGAAGGCCTTCGATGCTCGTAGACTATACCATTTAGTGACGAGTAGTCGATGTGTTTAAATTGTACCTATGCATGACTTGCATTAATTAAATGTCTTCCCCGTTATCGGTGAGCACGCAATCCGGTACATGAATGCCCTGTTTTGAATTCACACGCCAGACATGTCAAAATATTACGCTCAACCGTGCAGGAAATTGGACAGGGACGCAATTGGGTTGTCTGGAGCACGCCAGTCGTATTGGTGGTTCGCGTGACCGGCCACATATGTCAAACCTGTTCTTACACGTTACTTCTCATTTTGACCAAGCCCCCCACCATTCAACCTTCAGTTTACCACCCTCACTTAACAGAAAACCGGCTTTGGGGGGATTTCCAGAAATTATGAAACTATCACACCAGCTGCACGAATATACCCGTTCTTATCATTTGTCAAGTTGCCTTATGACTATTTTGTAGTATCAGAATGACAGCTAGACCGGGCGGGTGGGGGGGTTGAACGTTTGGATTCTGAGCAGGAGATCAGACCAATTGTATTAAACTAGGTGGTGACCCATTTGGAAGACGGTGAATTCATTTTATTTAAAGATTAAAAAAAGCATGTTGTGGTGTGCGATTAAAATGTTTGGGATATTCACCCTCGCCAGAGTAATAGGTGAGAACAATTTGGGCACTTTTATGTCATTACAGCTCCTCATTTAATCTGACTGCATTAACCGAAGTGCAAGATTTTAACCCGCTATTACGCTGATTAATGTCGTTTAGGCATTTCATTCTCGTACATATTTGTGCTGTTTAGTTGCAAACAATGGAAACCATGTTTATTTTTGAAATAAATGCATTTCTGCAGGTCTATACATTTATTCGAAGAGCGGAACTGTCCATTTAATCATTAAATGGATCGATAACAATATGCGCAAATTACAATAAATTTTAATTGATGCAAGCCAAAACCGATGTTCATTCATTTCGAAAAATAGCAGAAGCTTTGAAATTTGTACGCGGCCGCGGATTTTCTTAAAACATGATTCCTTGGCGTTCACTTTCGTGGGTTTAACTTAGGTGGGGAGAAGTCTTCGTTTGGAATGAGTCACATTAACAGGGGATCCCTACAAGGATAACATTCGGTATATTTAGCTTGTAAATCAAGCCATCCTGTTGATCTAACACGACAAAATAACAATTCATTACTTCTGAGTACAGATTTATTTCCATTTGCTCTTCTGATCGCTCTTTATTCCCGTTAGATCATGAAATGTTGTCTGCACTGCAGGCTAGACCATTTATGGGAAGATTGGTTATTTAAGCCTGACACGATCCCTCATTTTCCATGAAATATTTCAAAAATGTTATTCCACATTTACCGCGATTCAATAACATCAAATTATAAATTCGGTTCGGCCTACACACACACACACACAATTAATCATAATATCGCTGGACCTCGGGACTAATTTATTCTGGTCACATTAATTGACATCATGACTTTGTGGTAGCTGTTGCTCCTGTTACAAGTAAATCCGTTGTCCGCTTTTCTGTCTGGCTAGCAGGCGTTAGGTCTACAAAAACCTCGGATACACCGGAACACTTAGGGGGGCAGTGGATGAGGGAAATCATTAATCTGCATTACGGGGTTCGGGCAAGCGCTTATTTGCCATCTCAAATAACTGCTTATTTATTGCGATAAATCTGTTTGGTTGTTCTTGTCGAAATCGCCGTTATTCTCCAATGGAATGGATTAGCAGACATAAATTGGATTGCTCAAGTGAGGCAATTATGGCATTTGAACCAAAGTGTTATTTTATGAGTTTGATAAAACATTAAATGACTTGCGTTATCGCTTTCACGTGGTGATTAAGGAAATATTGTCAAAACCTCGATACAATGATTAATTACAGCTTAAAGTTACTTTTTCGTCTTCATCTTATACCCGAACTGTCGCATAACCAACACTTATGTTCACTTATGCCGAATCGGAATGGAGGATGTGGCGACTGCCTCATGCGGCATTTCAACATCCAGAATTCTACGTTATTCCCCGTGTTGGATGATGGAGCCGCACTTAGGGTGGGACTGGCGACCCCTCCCTATACAATATTCCACAATGCGCCACTGTGATTTTGACCAATGGAAAGTCAGAGGTGTATCCTCACCTCTTCATTTAGAAATCTGTCTTTGACGATGCCGAAAATCGGACATGATTGATGAGCAAAACCCGCCTTGGATTTAAGAAATTCCGATTGCTCTTCCTGTCCTGAATAATTAATACAAAGCCAGGCCGTTGTTTTTTCTATTCGTGTTGTGCTTTGCCCTCAGTGGCTAGTCGTCGGAAAGGCGTCTGGCCGTCGCGCACTTCCTGAATTTTACTGTCTTTTCTTGAGACGATGTAGACAACCCTTATCATCGCCATCACCGCAGTCTGGTCAACACGCGAGCACGTTTAGGTCTGGCACAGGACAGAAATCGTTTCCGTGTGAAACAAAATACAGTTGTCTAGCTGCTCTACTTTCTGTAAGAGACCGATTATTTGCGTCTACTTTGCCCGAAATGGCGATTCATTTTTTGTGTATATGTAAAATAATGATATGGGAAAATATTTGCATCAAATTCAACATTCTTCTTGGCAAGGTAAATTAAATTCCGAGAAATTTGGTTGAAGTAACCGGACAAGCGAATTGTAAAATATATTTTATACGAAATCGTTGGACGTGTAACAACTTAAGAAACGCATGTGATTAATTATTTGTTCCGGTAAACTATTCAGTTAAGTAAATATGTGACATTTTGGATAAATAAATAGCGTCAGTTCAAATTTGATTTTTAATAAAATAATAGATGTTATTCAATAGATTTTCTAAAGAGGCGAAGAACTTGTACGCTGCCTTTTAATACAGTTCGTCAAGTATTCTGAAGTGAATACTTCAAACATTTCGAATTTATAAGTGGAATCCATCTTAAAAGTTCGTCTGTCCCACGTGGTTACCGTTAAGACCGATAACGCATTTATCGGTGAAAATAAGTCAATATATTTAGAAGCCGATCGAGAATTATCCGATGCCTAAGCACAGAAATATCGCTCGATTCTTAAGTCGTAAAGTGGTGAATTGTTGCGTTATTGTATGAAATGTTTTACAATTTCCACGTGTTTTGTTTAACGCTCTCTTTTGTCTGCAACGAAGCAGAATTTATTGGGGATACAAATATTTAGTACATCCATTCAATTGCTAGCGACAATAGAAGAGAATGTATTGCAGTCCATTTGAAAGGAAATTAAACGAAATCCGACGATTGTACAAATGAAGGAACTTTTATTTGTTGAAAAAACCTGAGAGCGTGTGGGCTTCATTGATCAAAAAATATAGAAACATCCTATGCAAATCTAGCTAATCACGTCTGTTTAAGTCTGGTTGAATTCTTACTAGGGATCTACAAGTCATAGAAACGCTGGTGCAGGGAACGATGTAACGAATGCTGAAAGTTTTGGTCCTCGTGACCTCAATAAAGCCACAACAATTAAAATTAAAAAAAATTAACAAGCGACATGGGATGGTAATTGAATCTCACAACGCATGGGGACAAAGGTCTATGTCGGCATTTGATGGTTGTTGTTAATAATTTACGATTTTCATTTGTCTTTCGGTAGATATTTACAGATACTTCCCGATTACTTTGAACTTCTAGGCCAAAATAACGTATCTGATGACGGATGCCCTTGATTACAACTTTACCCATTTCCGCGATCTCTTATTACCACAAATTACGGTTCGTAACAGCGGATTTTGGTCGTCATTTTGTAGGCAATCAAAGAAGTGTAGCAGATTGCATGAAATAAATTTAAACGTATGCTGATGATTAATCAATTAATTGCGAAACATCAAATTTTAGATAATCGTAATGGATGATGATATAAAAGGGGATTAGAAGAAAGGGGTGAACCCAAGACGATAGGTGTGGGAGGTAGTCGAGCGAGCCAATTGGAAGCGTGCGTGCTTTCATTGGCGCGCAGTCCACATTGATCAAATTCTTGTCGTCTGATTAGCTGATTCAGACACGTGGGATGCGCCCCTCCTGCAACCACATATGCCGCGTGCGTACGTGCGCTCTCCTGTAACGCGTGAAGATGCATACCGGATAGAGACCCCGTGCATTAGATAGACGGACAGACACGTGGGCGTGGTGTGTGTGCACACGCACGCACACACACACATTCATCAATGGGCCAATAGATTGTACGCAGGGGTCGTCATTCGTCGTCTTAAACGGCCATAAAAGTCATTGGCCGCTCAACATAATGCCCATTTGTGATTGATAGTCAATTGTGTGACTACAAGACAGACACCGTGCTCGATAGCGTTTGTGCCCCCCTTACACGGCACATATCACCAAGAGTTTCTGTATTGTCGCGTATGGACGCTGACTGTGGTGACCTCCATCACAACAACCTTAACAGTACAGTAAACACGCGGTCCACCCGCTTCCCTTCATTTCCAACGAACTTCCTTCATCAAAACACCCCCGCAGTTGCTGCCTCCCACTTTCCACCGCACTTGAGCAGTCTGCAGGAAATGCTAGATACCACAGGCACCCTGGAGAACGCTCATCACCACCATTTTCAGCATTTCGAAAGCCGAGGAGTCGCCCCCATGTACTACCCATCGCAGCCCTCTTCAGCCTACGACGAAGGGTCTCCCGACAGTCTCCGAAAAGCCTCTCCTGTTAATTTCCTTAGAGGGGCTGCCGTAGTTCCCCCTCAGAAGCGCCTGCTTGATCTTGAACCCCGAGGAATGCCTGTTCCTGATTCGTCGGGGAGGTTTGATGGCAGGAAAAACGATTACTACGGGGGAGTGGTGGCCCCCAGTGAACAGCCCTACAGCGTGGGGACAGGGGGTGCTCAATTCCTGCGGTCCCCGCCCTCCGACTACTACCCAATGGAGTCCGCGTTTGCAGCCTCATCAACTCAGGCACAACAGATTCTTTCGCCACCATTCATGAAAGTTGAGGAGGCTCAGGCCGATCCTCTCCAATGTGGAAACGTCTCCATGACTGTAGGAGCATATCACGACTATACTTCTGGGCCAATGAGGCACGCCCCGGCTTCTCTGAACTTGCCCAATTACGGATCTCTGGAAGACGGATACGGAAAATTGCCTATTCAGGAAAACCAGACGGTTCCGTTAATTCCGCAACATCCTCATTCTCAGATGACAACCGGCTCAGTAAACAGCAACGTTTTAAACAGTGGCGAGTCAACGAATAACAAACCGAGTCGCTCGACACCAAATTCAGGTTCTACGGCAATCATCTATCCTTGGATGAAACGAGTGCATTCTAGGGGTAAGCATTTATTGTCTGTATTAAGTATAGCGGACTGCAAAAAATGCATGACGCAATGGGTCAAGGGCTTAAGATGAGTTGGCCTCTTTTATAATGGAGTAGGTATCAGAATATCCCCAAGTCATTGGCTCCTGAGATAAAAAAATCTGTCGCGGCTGACAAACATGCGCCAGATTAATCGCTAACAAAGAATCGTTGATTAGGGGATTAGTTGCTCCGAAATTCTAGAGCGCGCCATTCACGAAATGTTTCTAAACCACCAAACTGTGCGACGCATGCCTTAGCCCAATCCCTTTTCTTCCATCGACAAGGACAAAATTAAGGCTCTTTTGAAAGAAGGAGTTCTAATTTGAACTTGGTTCTAATCTTCTTTGGAGGTTAATCATCAAGCTTATTGGCGTAGATAACGCTTACTTTTCACGTGCCTCAATAGCCTTAATTGCGTCGATTCCCTCCATTAAGCATGCTCCCACATATTTAATATCTTTGGTACTTGTGCAGACAGAGTTATAGCAGTTTATTTTCATCCACATGTACCACTATGAGGCTTTTTAAGAGTGACCAAGCTGCGATTCGAATCATCCTACTCGGAACCCGTGTTTTTTTGGGCCAAGTGTTGGCTGCCGATAATTACGCATTCGCGAACACGTCGGTGGCTTCGCGCCGCTGCTAGCCTAAAATACTAGACGGCTGTCGTCTCCACATCAAAGACGCAAAGGCACAAAGACAAAGGGGCTGCATGTTACCACCCAACCAACCGTACTTCGCTCCTGACCAGCCGTTCCCCTGACAGATGATAACGAGGCTGATATGAGACCAGACATACCGCGGGGTGTTTTCGAGCTTTAGTCATTCTTGAAACACGGCACCCTATACGGTTTTGTCGCCCATCGCATCCTGTTGGCGCAAAACATTTCTCGGTAGTAAGCGAAATATTTTAGTGTCCAGGATGTGTAGCTTATCTTGGCGCTAGAAGTTGTCCGAGTGCCCTGTTTCTGATGCTCGCCCACGGAGTCCATAGCCGGAGACGACGTCGTGGTGGTGGTGGTCTTATTTAAGTGGAACAGCCTTTTCCCCTGACTTTTACGCAATCCATATCGTATACGATGACACCCAATTGGAAAGCACATTTATTTTTTTCGAAAAAAACGAAGTCCTGACGATGGCTACATTTTGGAATCGATTTTTGTGGGGCGTTTATCGGGGACTTACAGGCTTTTCACCTGAGCTCCATTCGTTTGAAGTCAGAAGATGGCTTTTGGTCGTTATCAAATTTCAAAATCTATTCTTTTATGTCATTCGTCCCTTCGTTTGCCCAATAAATAAATGCCAAACTCATCTTTTTTAATTTGAAATAATTCCAACCGGACTTAAACTTCAAAGGTAGATTGGCATATAGTGGATGATTGATGGATTCTTAAACTTTAAGGACATTAGACACCAATGAAGAAAAAGTACACTGAATACCTTGCATTCTATATGAATTTCAAAAAGAAAAAAATACGGTTGGGGCATCAACAATCGATCATCAAGTGTTTCGAGAAGCTGCAGTAAAAGCCAAAGAAGGTTTACAAAAACTTTAGGGCGCCTGACCCTTCTTTGAAAGATTGACTCAGATGAGGAAGACGATAAGATGTCAATGACATGGTGTTCTATTGTATGATCAAGCAAAACACCACACATTAACTTCCATAAATGTAACCTTCAGGTTGGGAATCCATCACAAAACTGCTAGAGATCACACGAAACTGCATTATCTAAATAACATGTTACAAGATGACGGACCTTTCCGTAATAGTAAATATATGATTCAAAAATACGAAGTGTTTGGAAGGATTTGATTTGCGGAAAATCCTGAGAACCGTACCATGTTCTTGATGGTGGTATGTTCGAGGTTAAAACTGAAATTCCTCGGCATCTTGACAAGGGGTTAACAAAATATAGAGTAGCAACCATCATGATGCCCAAGTTTCAAATTTAGAAGAAATTTCGACTCTGTTTAGATGAGAATGACTGTAAGTATCTTCTTTTGTGCTCGGGGGTACAGTTGATGCAACAAACTGGTTAGTCTATGAAAGACTATTGTTGTCTATTGCGGCCACAGCACCAACCTCCTTATCCCGATGCGCTCGCTTCTGTTTGAAAACACAATCTTAACTAAGGTACCCCCCCCACATACACAGAGCTGTTCCTACGTGCTTTGGCAAAAACCAGAGGCCTTTCATCTCCTTGTATAAGACCCTATTTTTTTGTGACCAGAACACATCCGGTCTCCTTCTAAAGAGGAAGTTGAACAATAGGTCTTCACTTTCTCTGACCTGAATTCAGTGGCTAACAAAGGCCCCACTAAAACCCAATGATTCGTCCATCCCTGTATCGTGTAGACATTAATCGAAACAATTAAAAACCGCACATGGGTTGACGTTACTATTTTTTTCGCAAACTTTTAACAATGCGGGTTTTCAGGACACGGATTTGAAAACAAAATGCATTCCTCTACTGACTCTACGAATGCTGTCAGACCCGTATATAGGCCCACCTCCGTTTGATCCGTTAAAACTGACTAAATCGCTTACAATTCTTTTTCAACACGACATTTTAACCAGTGAAACTTACTTGCGATTCCTCAATTGAATCAATATTTGGTGAAAGTGTCCGCTGCATATTCAGTACAAAACAGTCATTATGCCTCCCTGTACTCATAATGTTACAGTTTAAATAATTAGAGACATCCCGCAATCGTCAGTTTGGTTACTTTTCAAACGATGATAAAACATGATATGATCACCGGATAGCTGGATCTCTTATGAAGCATTCAATAACCACTATCGCATTGACACTGCATGTTTGTAATCGAACGGTCTGCGAACGGTTAGCGAGTTAAAATAAACCTCTAAGGGATTCCTCATTTCAGACACGATGACAATCGTCATTCATTCAACTTCTTGAACCACCACAAAATGAAGTAATAAAAAATTACCAATCAAACGGATTCTCATCGACTTAGTCAGGTTAAACGAGAGTAAGAAAGTCGATGAAGCAACTAAAAGCCGAGGACATGGTTCTAGTGAATGTGGTAGCCAAACGTGGTGATTATTTTTATTGACTGCCTTGATAGAAAACGCTCACATTCCCGTTGACGACAACGACTGCTATCCATTAATTCACCTCACTGATATAATTAAATATTGTATCCTGTTGTTCTACTATTTCAAATTGATTGCTGTCAAGGCGGCTACCAAACTATCAATTAGGGTTCATGGTATTGTTATATTCTTACTCACCGTGCTCTTCCCAGTCCTGCATAACCCATGGGTATGGTGAACCAAATTAATTTTGGTATTGAAATCCATAAAGGCATTAGAACCCCTGTTTTATACTGTCCTAAATGCGTATTACGTTGATAATTTTTAAGTGCCTTAAAGCTCATTGGCAGGTCCCCAATAGAGCACGAAACATCCCTTTTAATCAGAAAATATAACTGTCAGAAAATTAGCATGTTGTCGTGTCAGTTATCGCCACGGCGTTAGAGGCCCTCTCACCGAAAGAGACGGATTGGCCTATGCAGTCGTGGAGGATGTGATAGGTAGGAAACAGGGCGCCTCCAATGGGTTCAGTCGGGACAAATTGACAACTGTTCATGCTTGCGATACATAGGAAAAAGGTGCTGCTTCTAGAGCCGCTGTTTCTGTATAAAAAAATCGTATGTAGTAGTAGTATTAGCAACGGAAGCGACCCTGTCACTGGCCATTTTTTTCAAGTATGCCCCAGCTCTCTATTCTGCCGCAAACAAACACCCCGGTCTATTTGCTGCCTAATTACTGGAGATATTCTGTTATCGCACCAGGCATGCGCGTGCAGTGTGCTCCCATTAATGTACCCAGCAATTGATTTAAGTAGTGTACTCATCTTAATAGCTGCTAGTAATATTATTTTAAAAAATGATGGCGAGAAGTTTCAAACCCACCGCCTGGAGTAACATCTGAATTGAAATGCCAACAAAAAGACCGATTTTGATGATGAAAGAAAGGTTGCTGGTTATTCGGGCAATTTCTTCCTGTCTGACAGGTTAAAGGTGTGTGGGGAGTGTTTTGGCGATTTGCATGCAGCGCCCCGCACAAACATATTCCTCTAGCCGTGGTGACAGCAACTGTTGCAGACCGAGTTTACCAAAAAATCGCAAATAATAATAGTATTAGTAATTGCAGATTTGTTGGGGGCGGATGTAGACGTTTATGTGCGAGGGAAAATATGTGGCCTTGGCTTAAAAAGTCGCGAACGAGGCAGCAAAGTCGAGGTGACTGTGGTAGAAAGAAGTATCGCCCCTTAATGGTGGGAATCTGATTCACGCTATAAAGCATTTTGGGCAAAAAGAACGGCCAATCATCAATAAAAAAATCTTACGAATGAGTCCAACTATAGTTACCGTGGATTGTGGAGGGATATAATCGTTCATTCTAAATTCTAATTTATGCTCTTCAATGATTGTTTGCAACCCCTTATATATTTTGTTACATAAAAATTGTGACATCAATGGGAGTTGACTCACAATAAAACGCGTAGAACTTGCTGGTATGCCGCCAAATCTGAAACCAACTTTTTGAAATTCCCATTAAAAAATTAACCACAATTCCCTCTTTCAAGGTCATTACTTTAGTAAACTTTCACACCCAACTTCATTCAATTGGATGCGCTAGTATCACGACAATGCCCTATATTGGTCTGAGTTATTAAACATTGTCAGCGAAAATTCTCATTTTAGTGAACGGTTTTTGCCTTCCCTTACACTAGTCCTGTCGTACTCACTTGAAGAGCAAGAAGGTGGCTAAGGAAGCAGAAGATAGAAAATACCATCATCAGTTGCACTAAACTATAAATCATGTTTGTTGTCCTGTCTGGTATACGCCAGTCTAACACGACACCTCACTCTTTTACCCTGAAAAGGTATCCTAAACGTGCCATAGACCTATAAAAATGCTGTGTGTGCCTGTAATCTGGCTGTAGGGTGGCGAAACCCAGTAGCATCATTAGGAGTGTAACCAGCCCTACTTCCGCGTGTGTTGTGATGGTGCTGCGACTGCTTCCACGTCTTCCTCGAGGCACTGGGGACTGTAAAATATTCCCAAGAATCTGCATGGGAATTTCGTCCATGAATCCGGCTCATCCTCTAGCAGGAGATTGCCACACCAAACAATCAAACTCGTTTCTCCGCTGGTAAATTTTGTACAAAAAGACGTCTCGGGAGGGTGGTGGCAACTTGGTGGGGCGACTTGGCAATCGAGAAGGCTTTCCGGTGGTGGGGCTGTTAAGTTTTGATTTGTGGCATTATGCGCCTGGAAATAAAACACATTTTGTCATAAATCATGCAAGCTTCATCCTGCGCACATGTGCCGATAGATAACTTATTATGAATGCTGCGGTGAACAAATGAGTAGACCAAAGTAAATGATGGATCGAAATATACAAACAGCGTTTTTTTACAAATTATTTGGTTATTCAAACTGATAAGCTGTAATTGCGTTAACGAGGTCCGTCCGTCCCGACCGATAGGTTTGTCATCTTCGGTTTCTTTGCCTTTCTGGAAGTAAGGTCGTTGTGTTTGACTATATTTAGGCAGTTTTTCTTTAAAATTACACTTTAAATCTGGTTTTTGTGGATTTCTATTTTATAAATTGCAATCCCGGCATTAGGGAACGACTATCAGGACCATAGTGGGAGACCCGTCTAGTATTTTGACAGAGTGTTTTCTTGTCGGAAAATCATGCCTAAAATGTGCCATTCCCGGCTAAATCTTAGGCCCTTTCGCAGTGGATGGGGGCTTAGAAGGGGAGTGATACGCATTCAAAGGCCAAGAAGAAAGCATAGTCATTTACTGCTTAAATGCCCCGCTGCTGTCGGCTTTTACCGCGTAAAAGGTCAACCCTGGCGTTGGAAGGCGAGCTCTTGTGTGTCTACGCAAAAATTCATACATTTATGCAGCCAGTTTATGTAAACATGCCTGGCCGTGTATCTATCACACAAGCGTGCGCTGCAAAGTACCGAAAACAGACCAAAAGTGATATTCATTTCCATATTGAAAGGCCTGGCGACCAATAGGATAACCATGCTGTCGTACGTGGTAATATCCCCGTGTTCTGCAAGCAGTTTAGTGAGAATTCCATATCTACCGATCCGGCAACCAAAGATTCCTAAAGTGGTGATACTTCCGCATTCACGAAAGCGAATGTAGACGGAATACAAACTCAATGCTGTTGACGTCCACTAAATCGCTACGCGTATGTGGACACAACAGGGGGCAGATTGCCACGCTGCCCTCTCTGTATCTGATTCAGCCCGCTGTTACAAATTTCACCAAAGAGGGTTGGTAGGTATGTTGCACTGTGCCAGTTGAGGTCGCAAAAGCACGACAAAGGACATTTCGATGCATGTTTTCGTGCTAACACCAGATAATCGGGTTCTTAGAATGGGGCTGTATGCAAACACGGTTTGGGCGTGATACGAATCTTTCATGTTCACGACCGCAGAAAACGCTCCCGACGAAAGTTCGACACACACACAAACACCCACACTCAGACACCCTTGTAGAAACTTTAGAGCGGAGTGTTTGTGCATACACGGTTGGAATAACGCACACCCACACACCGACAGTAGAGCGACGCGCGTGCACGGCTGCTGTAGCAACACCATCCACAACATCATCATCATGATTATCTGTGTCGGCAACAGCGGTGGCAGCGAAGGCGGTCTTCGGGGTGAAGAGGCCTTTGATCACGGATGAAGAGGAGTGGCTCTTTTCTACGTGCACACACACACACACAGGCGCACAAAAACGTCCATTCAGGTGGCGTGCATCCCGCTTCCACCTCCACCTCCTCCTCCACCTCCCTCTCACGCCCCTTCTGGTATGCTGAAGGTCACGAGTGCGCCTGGCCGGACGATTCCACATTCTAGTGGAGGGGCAAACAGAAAACAATTCCGATGGCCCAGTGTTATGCAAATTTCCTTTCAAATACTCCGCCTGTGTCATGTGCTTGGCTTTAATCGATGGGTTTGGGCATTCGGTCGAGGCGGTGTAAAATTATTATTTGGATATGGATTGCTGGGTGTATGAGTCTGTAGCTATCTTCACCTATTCTCGCTTTATGCCTACTTAACTATTTTGAGGATTAGAACCCCAGAAGGTACTGACCAAGACACGGAGCTATTTAAATTGTATTGCCTCAATTGCCCCAACCTCACAAGCATCAAGCTGATTTAGTTTATTTCTTAATTAATCCAACCCACTGTAACTGATTGACACACCAGAAGTAATCCACTTTACCAGCTACGTGTTGTAAGTGAGTTTGCTTGTTGGAATCGTGGTTCTGAACACTTGGTTTAATTATATAAATTAAACATGGGTTAATATCTGAGAGGCCTTTCTCGGAAACACAATCCTACTAAGTGTGTCTCTAAACAGTCGACTAACTGGCATGCAGACGTTAGCAAACATAAATCGCCGTTTCCGATTGACCACAGTCGTTTCACACAAAAAGCACAATTTCGCCTTGATGTAGGCAAGCGTGGGCCAGGGTAATCCGATGCCTCATGTGCTACCAGAAGCCACAGGGCTGCACACACGGGACCCATGAGTTGGTCTTTTTTCGTCAATATTGGCTGTGCGCTGTTTTTCAACCGCCAATCTTCTTCTTCGCGCGCTAATCCCTCCACAGTTGCCACATTCGGTTTAGTTTCGGCAAATACAGCGAGAGAGAGAGAGAGTGCCAGCTTGTCAAGAAACGCCTACCACGTTTTAATCGTGGCTGTTGATACGTGACGGTTAGTTTGTAACTAGTGGACCCAAAATAACGGTTCCTGACCACAATTGACTCATGATATCGATCGGGGCCATTGGCAATCACTCCAACTCTCGTAACTGAGCGCGATTTATTGCCTCTAAATTGAACGGCATCAGCTTTAAAACACAAACACATCTGTTGATAGTTATTTTGGCCCTCCATGGGCACCCTTTCGTACCATGAATCACGTCACGCGCTGATGCCTTTTGATGCTGATTTGCAGGAGGGAGTTGTAAGCAAACAAGCGGCTCGCACTGCCGGCAGGGTTTACAACAAATGACGACGCATAGGGGCAAAACCCCTTTCTAGACTGCCGGCAAACGAGCAAGATATCGAGGGTGAGATGGCCTGTCAAGCTGGCACTTCTTAGGGTACCCCCACCAACCCAGCACTGTCGCCCCCATCGAAATAGTGTGTGCCTGTACACGTGTTTTTTGTGTGTTGGTGGGCTGTCCTTAAAGTTACAGGCAACCGTATTTACCGACCAAACAGTTGCTGTCCTTTGCCGCGTTTGACCTTGACACACGTTACGTGGGCTTTTTGGGACTTCGGGTTTTGTGCATCCAGTAGACGTTGGTATGAAATGAATGGCTGGGAACTAGAATTAAATAGTTTGAGTGACAATGGTCCAGATTACCAATATGTTGATGTTTCAAATGGTGATCCTTACGTTTCCTCAAAGTAATCACAAGTTCTTCTTCGCGTTAAGGCGGTTTTTTGTAAAGAGACTTGCTGAACCATCGAACAGGTATTGTTATCGTTGATAATGTAGAAGGAGGATATGAACCAGTTGCTGAAGGCCGTTTTTATTTATTAAACCAAATAATTAAATGCCAGTGTCCGTGCAAAAATAATGATTTCTTATAATGGACCAGTAATTATGCTCTTATTGTGGACACAGAGCCCATTCAGGCAAATATTACAGAAACTTCATAACTCCGGTTCGCGTTGTAATTTTAACCAAATGTGCATTGAAAAACCTTAGGTGCAAAGGAAATAAAAAACGCTCGAATGTTTAGACTGCCATAGGTGCAACCCCGCGGCAGACACGCGTGCGCGTTCGGTCAGACAAGGCAGACCAGTTTCGACAGAGTTGCCACAGCACATACCGCTTCATCAGACGGTGACTCGCCCCACCCTCTATGCAGCATACCGAAAAATACTTTGTATCCGTTGGCTAAATGTTGCGCTGTCTAAATAAATATATTCCTCATTCCTTTTAGGGTCTGTTGTGAAACTTCCGGCGAAATCCAGCAAGCAGGCGGGTGCAGGGTCAATGAAACGCGACGGCTCAAAGAGGTGTAAACGCACACTCGACGACGACTCGCTCTCCTCCAAGAAATCCTTCTCTGATTCTGACAAAATGGACAACATTTCGGAACCCGTCGACTCGCTCAACAACCACGACAGTGAAGACAGCGACGCGGCCAGTGGCACGGACTGCGTAGGTGCGGGGGACGATAACGGGCTCGACATGATGGGATCATCGTGTGACCCGAAGCGCACAAGAACAGCTTACACGCACCAGCAGATACTTGAGTTGGAAAAGGAATTCCACTACAACAAGTACTTAACACGCAAACGACGTCTCGAAATTGCCCACACTCTCAACCTGTCTGAGCGCCAAATAAAAATCTGGTTCCAGAACCGCCGAATGAAGTGGAAGAAAGAGCACTGTCTACCGGGAAATAAACAGCGTCTCTCCGAACAACCTCTCCTGAGTCAACAAAACCAGAATTTTCACATGCGCACCTCTGATCCGATGCAGTTTAATTCGGCACGTCACGGCTTCGATGTCGCCAACGGAGCTTCATCAGCCGAACCGCTTCATCATCAGCTGCCGCCAAACCGATTCCTCTCCTTCTTCCCGAAGTATCTCTCATCCTCGACAAGCAGTGTGAATTCGACAACAACCGGAAATCCATCACTTTCAATGCCCTCAAAAAGAATGTTTGTTGACGGTAACAGCGGATTCGAATCCCCCTGGCTCAATGATCGATGCTATCAGTCACAGCAGCCGCCGCAACAGGCCCAGTCGCCCCAACCGAGGTTCGGTTATCCCACGTCTTCTGCCCAGTCGTCGTCGTCGCCACAACCGCCACCACCGCCCCTCCATCTTCCTTCCCCAGCACCCCTGCAAAATAACCAATTTCCTGTCGCGGGAGGTCCCGCAGATTTCTACTCTGGACTCCTTGCTGGGGGCTGGCCGCCGAAGGTGTCTTCACAGCAACAGCCACAACAGCAGCATCAAAATGCAATGGGACCCCCTGTCACTACGTCTTCCTACGACGCCGGCTTCGTGAGTAATACGCCGTTTTTCGGAGCCGGTAGTGAAAGAAGCCAGAAACACGCCCAGTTTGGACTCGATGGTGAGGGCATGCCAATGTCGGGAAATGGGATGAATCTGCCCGAGGTCATCGGAGGCGGTGATATCATCAAAAAGGAGTGCCGGATCGGCAAGTAGAGGTCAAGGTCGAGGCGTCAATTGCTTCCAAAGGACCCCATATATGCGAGCATTGTTTTACAACCACTATTGTACCCACGCAATACACCAAAGCATGACGATGCGAAGAATCGGACATTTTAGCTGGTTTTGAACGAAGAATATACACATCCAAACGTTTTAATGCCCCGATTTTAAGTATGTGTGTCTTCAGTTGCCTAAAACAAACTCCCGGTGTTGATTTAGTGTACTACTAAGAATACCATGGCATTTTAAATAAATTTTCCAAACAACCTTAATTTTCACTGACACGAGTACCTGAATGCAAGAATAGCTTTTTAAATTTGTAGATTTTCAGAAAACGTCTGTATATCATGTATGAGGAGAGTTTTATTGAAATTTAAGCTGTTTTTAGTATGTAATACAATATCTGTTTTCCTTATGTCTGTCAATGACAGAACAAGTTACTCAAGTATGACAAGTAGCCCCCTTTAATTTCTAATGGAATGATTGCTCAGAAAAATATTGTTTCCTAAGCAACAGTAAAATAATTATGATTTGAGCTTTTTCGCAAAGCAAATATTTAATAATTTCCCGATTAAAGGGATTGCTCAGACTTAAAATCTAGAAATCCATTATTTGTTTCTACTATACTGTTTGGCGGCACAAATGAATATTATGTTCACAGAGTCTCATTGCAAAGCCTTTGGGCCCGTCACTCGTTAGATTAGTATGCGCAATGTATTTTCGGCACATTTTTTTGAACACTGGAGCACTCTATGGATTCACTATCTTCGAAAATTGTAGTTTATCGTTTTTTACAGTAGGTCTAATCGTTAAATTTTATCGTCATAATTTTGTCGGGTTTTTTGAAACATGTCTCGACATAAAACACAGGCAACCAGGGAATAAAAAAAATGAAAATGATTCCTCTTAAATCTAGCTTGGCAAACACACAACCACCGCAATTTAGTAGCTCAATTCAGCCGATCCATGCAGCGACAAGAAAGGAAACTCGATATTAGCGAAGGCTTTGTGACTGCTGTTTGGCTGGGTAAACAAATAATGCATAGGAGAGCGTGGAATGACCTCTCCTGTAGGAATACGCACACCAATCCTTTGCAGATGGCAATAACTTCGTCGACCCGTGTAAATACATAGTTTCGATATGTTTTTCTCCGATAAGATCGAATTCACACACGCTCTCTCCGTGCTTTGTTGTTTGGGTGCCCCTAAATCAGTCGCGATAACCAGACGGCGAAGAATGCGGCTCGAGCCTGGTCCTTCGCATCTCTTTATCATGCATACCTTACCCCTGGCGTCCTGTCACGTACCCAAATAAAAGTCATTTTTCATCTCTCGAGTTATTCGAAAGCAACGTGGCGTTACAGGCCCTTGGGCCCCTGCGTGTCTAGACGGCGGAAGCCGAACGCCGCGCCCGGGTTGGGGCATCTGGAGGCCCCTCTGCCCGGCTGTCTGGGTTCGAATTCAGAGTAGTGAGGGGGGGGAGAGTTAAAAGTGTGGGGAACGCGAGAGTGCTTATACACCCGTGATGGATCCATCGGCGGTGGTCTCGCAGTCATGTGTCAGCCACAACGCTTGCAGAATTAGGCAACAGAGACAGACAAATATATGGTTGCAGAATATCGGAATCGAAGAAGAACTTAATCAGTTTCGTGTGTTCCACGCTAATGAGAATAAATTGATTTATTGCCTTGTTTTTCAAACAGTTCGCGGTAGGATCCAAAACCCCTAATTTATCCTTTTGTGGTTTATTACGAGACCCTAGATGTGTCTGTTTGCTCAAAGTCTGGTGTTCCAAGGACAGCCATCGGTGTCGCGAAAATGATTAATCGCTTCATTAAAAGCGCCGCCCATTAGTTCACAACCACATGACGCACGCCGCAATGGTTAAGTCTTTGAACATAGGTAAAATGACCGATAAGCGCGATTTTTTATTGATTCATTATCGTCATCTATTATCCTTGCCGTGTTATTCGAATATGCATACGTTTCAGTCGTGGAATTCATGTGAAAGGAAGGATATCCTGCCTATATATCTTTCTAAGTAGGATTTTGTAATTTGCGACACTGGATGAGACTTCGTATGACGAGGAAACGAAATGCCCAATATATCTTCAAAAAACTCCCATCGATCTTTCTTTCTGGTAGCCCCGAAAACTATATTGAGGACTTCAAAAAAACGGAACAAGTATCGCGCTATTTCGGCTAACGCGCGTTTAAGAAATGCAGGATTTGAAGGTCATGCGTAATTTAATTAGGCGCCCTAAGCGGCAGACACTCATAACCCCCCTGAACCACGAGTGGTGTGGACACGTTTATTTACACCCCTCCACCCAAACTCGCTAATTGGGGGTGGTGGATTCCTATAAGCCCTTAAACAAGCACTGCGCCCTTCAACGAATAAATCTCTCTGCAAAGACGATGCAAAAGGTTGGGATATCTTTCGAATGGCAAAAGCTTATAAATTGATGAGATTTGGGTAGATTATTAACTTCACATCTTACGCGAATAAATTTGATTGAAATAAGATGGGCTTTGCCAGAATTTCTTTAGGAATATGCGTTTTTGTAGAGCCCTTATGTTGATGCAGCGAGGTTATTTGGGTGTTCCAAGAGACCATAAAAACACCGCTCTTGACGCGTTTAACTGTATGAACCTGTGCATCGAAATCTTTGACTCAGCACCGCCGAATCCATTACAGATGCAGAAAGGTAAACCAATTAACTAATCCGTGTGTGTCATTTTCATTGTCACTCTTTTCTGCTGTCGCTGGGGCTTTTCCTCTCCCCGAACGGAGGTCCCTTTTTAAAAACGTTCAGAGCTCCGATTGGTCAGCATGTTCTTCGGTGGAGCGGGCGTCTATTAGGGCTTTTCCCCGTTCTCTATTGATGGTGTTCTTTTGTTCAGGCTTGCTGCTGAGACAAGAGCTCGAACCTCTCTAACGAACTCATTAGACAGGCAGAAGTATTTCAAATACGCATTACAGGAAGTGACTTGCACATCTGTAAAATAAATAAAATATGGTGACCGTGAATTTGCGTGAAGCTGGTCTCCAATTTGGATGCGAGAGGCGGTTAAGATTGCACGCTAGATTTTCCATTGAACTATTTGTGGCGAGGTTATAATGCATGAAGTGAAATAGCCCTTAATATTTGTATAATGTGATCCACTAACTATATAATATCAGACCGAAGCCGCTATTTTTGCAATAACCAAACCAGACCTTGAAAACTGTCGAATTCGCTAGACTGCATTCGGGAATTATCGTTGCGTGTCTTCTATCAAAACCAATCACCCTCTCTCTGCCCCAGCAAAGACATTTCGTTTACGAAATGTCTGGTAAAATGTGAATGGTAATTTCTGTCTGAATTGATGCAAGCGCTCATTTGGCATCGACATAATATGCTCGCCCAATCATCATGCAATATGTCTGACCACGTGTCTCCACGTGTGCCAAAAATATTCGAGGTATGCCATCATTTAGGTAGTTAAATGAAAATTAAACATTGATCTCATTAACATATAACTAGTATATGACGTTTAGGTGGAATGAGTCTGTCGTTATATGTGTATATAACTCTTATTTCTATCAACGTCCCCAGCTATTTCATTTTAACGTAAATGAAAACAATTATCTTTGCCCGTATTCGAGAACATGCTTCTCACATTGGAAATAAAGATGTAATTCTGGATAACCTCGTGCCAAACACGCATCTAACCATCCCTAATTGTACAAGTATGATGTGAATTGACGTCACGAGGTCGGTGTAGAAATCGAAGCAAATTGAAATAATTATTTATAGAAGGCTTGCCAGGAAAAGCCCACTCTATCCCTATTTCACCAAATCCTGTTTCGTTATTCCCATTTTTACGAAACAAATACCAACTTAATCAGATATGTACATACTGCGCGAGAAACCATAGCCCCAAAGAAAGCACACAGAATGGAGAGGAAAAGCAGCCACTTCGAACAGGACTTCAAAGGAGCGTTTAGTGTACAGTGGAAGGCGCCTCTACAGAGCCCGTTGAAAGGTCACCCGACTGTGCGTGCCTATGCGCAGCCTCCAGAGTGCTCGTCGCCTGACCCCCCTTCCTCCCCCTCCTCCACCTCCCCCCTTCACCGCCCGGGCACCCCCTTCACCTCCCGTCCCTTGGAAGGTGACTGGCCGCTATTAAATGCCACCAGGAAGCGCCAGGTTAATAAGATTCAATTTTTCCACCGAATAAGTGCGAAGACGGCAAGTTGGACGACTGTGGTAGCAACCGACGGAACTGGTATGCATAATGAGGTAGACGTATTCCCATCAATTCGAGGGGAGGAGTCTTGGCGCAGATGAAGAGAGGGGGCGACTCTGGTTTCTGCAGCAGTCAGTTGAAAACGACAAACAGGAGTTCATTTTCTTGGGCACTTTCGATTAAACCGCTTCTCGGCTTTAACACGAAAAAGTGGAGTCAATAGAAAAACGTATTGTCTGCTAAACTGGATTTCTTATATCCTTTATAGACGTTTTATTTTATAGTGTATGAAGAGGTTCATAATTTGGAATTTAATTTGCATTTTTTTTCCATGAGAAATACAATGAAGCGGATGTTTTGATGGAAATATCCACGTTAATTTCGTTTGCGTGATCATTGCAAACTTCAAACTATATATATATATATAGAAAGGTCGTACGTCAAATAGCATTATTGCGTCATTCGAGTAATTCCGGAAAAACTATGATTTAAAGGCTTCGGAAATAAAGGGAAAATATACACAAAAATTCGTAGAATCATACAGTCTCAAAATAAAGGGATTAATAAGTCATAGTTTCTCGTGAAATATTTCTCCATTACAAAGTCCAGAAACTCGTACGCGGTCTTCTAACCAGAGAAGATATTGACATCGGGGATGCATAAAACAGGCGTCTAACCCCCTTATATCCTCTCGCCTTCTTTACTAACCAGTTTCCCATCCGCTGGAACATAGTGAAAACTCGAAGTTACGCAAATAACCCATGAGACGTAAAGGACACCCACCAATGACTCAAGACCATGACATGAAAATGTCATACTTGGGCTGACCTACCTTCACGCATGTCGGGGTAAATAAAAGTTGCATCAACAGTCTTGAGATCCCCAGCGCCACCCGGCTTTTGCTCCTAGGGATATCTCTATACTTTGCACATCCAAGTGCGTCCCAGGAAGCCGCATTGATCGAGGTGGTAGAAGAGAACCGCCTGTCTTGTCGGTGAATCTTGGAATCCCACCCAGTCTACCACGATCTAACTACACATTCTAGAGTAGGAACGACCGGAGGTGGTTTATCGGATGTGGCGACGAGCAGACAACTTCTCGGAGTCGCATGTGACAGTTGAGTGTTGGGAGGAGTCCAAAGTTTGGAAAATTACCACGAGAATTGCATCGCAGACACCACAGCAATCAGGGGTGCTTTTCAGCCGTTCTATCACCATTCACCATACTTGTTGCTTGTGTCAACGAATACAGTATTATTATATTGTCAGTATTCCATTAACTGAAAGTGGGTCTGCTACTTGGATTCGAAAACCGTCCAAAGAGGTCCATCGCCTTTCCAAGTGCCCAACGGATGTATATGGGATGATAAATTACCCACACTTTGTCGTCAACTCCCCCCCGCCAGCGGACACCCATCGAACGCCCCTCCCCAAAGTCCGAGCGCCCCCATTGGCGTGTTATATCCCTAGTTTGTAAAACACTATCACTATCCCAAATACCCTGCCCCCCCCTAGCACCTTCTTGGTCTAACTGACTGAATTTGACATGTTCAGAGTGAACCCTATCAGTAATTGCCAAAAGAAGAAACTTCACGGTTGCTAATTACCAAATCAAACTCCATTAATCACTATCCATACTAAAGCAAGTCCATTAACCGAGATCGTATTTCATTCACATTTGAGAAGGGCTCTTTTTAGGTCCCAGACACTGGACATGTTACGACAAGAATATCATATTATGAAAAGAAACTCTGTTTGCCGGATTAAATATCAGTCAATTAATTGGTTTCCGAATTAAAAGAGCCGGATCCAAGGTCGAATGTGACCGTTCCAATGAATTTGGGGGGTCATCACCTCAGTAAGAGCTCACTGTTAAATCACAATTTTCGAGGAGTATTAAATGTATAAGGACATTCTTTTGACTTAAATATTCAAACCCAGTGTTCGTTCGAAATCGGAGACGCGCCTGTTCGCATAAACCACCCAAAGAAGCATTTTAGATTTTTGAGGAAAAAAATTTGACGCTTTTACGTACCGCAATTAATCAAGATGAATTGGAACCGAAACACTTATAAATAATTCACACTTAAAAATGTTTTTTTCAGCTCTGAACTGAAGGAACCGCTACACTTCTGCATATTGTATTGTTCGAAGGCCGATGAACAGTTTCTTTCAAGCCAGATTTGTTTTTCAATTTCCCCTAAAGGGACATGGTCGTCTGTCTTCCGTGTCAATGGAGTTCGGAAAAACACCTCTTCCATCCTAACTTTGTTTGAAGATACGCCGTCTATATTTTATTGGAGAAAATTCGATTCCCCAAAGCCGATTTAATGTTTATGACGCTTGTCCCCATGTGAAATCTAAAGCGATTGTCTTCATATATGAGGTTTACAAACATCTTTTTCCTAGATCATACACGCAGCCTCCATAAAACCGTCAGAACTCATTTGAACTAACCTAACTAGTGTGTGCTAGTCGATTTGGTAGACGTCTGTGCGTAGAAAATCCACCGTCCCAAATTTGTGCCACAAAATGTCGAACTTGAAAGTAAAAGAGATCACAGCTTTTAGAAATAATCGCACAATGTGCCGAAATCAATCGATAATTCATGTAACATTTTGTTATGATTCTAGTGGTCTACGCTTCGAAAATTGCTCCCTGTCAAACACCGTGAAAACCATTGTGAACTGGCGATAGTAGCAGTAAGGATTTGTCGGTGCATTTGCGGAATTGGCGCAAGGATGTCGGCTCAGCGCCTGGATTACAGGTTTCTTCGCAATCACAAGCAAACCACGGCTATTCGTGTAGTAATTAATCTAGCAACAAGCGCGGATTAGGATAAATGAGAGTGTCTGGTTTTATTAGGTTTGATGATGTACGACTCTCTGGCCAGGCCGGCGGTAACCCCAACTCAAACGCCACATAAAACAAATCCTGTTACGTTTTCTGTGTAAATTTCCCTGCGAATTCAGGCGAATTTCGATGCTATACAATTGCGATCACTGAATTAGCAAAGAGGCATAAGTGAATTTCTCCGGCCAGAAACATGTTTTGCTCCTTTTTCGTGCACCATTGTCCTGCTATAGGATAAACCGGCTTCGTGGATGTTTTCGGACGTTTCTTGAGAATACGCTTACAGATTGCGTCCCCAATGCCTCCCAAAGACGTTGAAGTGTCTGAAGCTAAGCGCTATACCGATGGGTCCACTAAGAACACTTCTATGAAACCAATTAATTGAAACCAATTGAACAGACAAAAGTGTAAATTAGATGCAGTTCAAAGGAAGGCTTCACACTTTGCATTTAAAAGTGAATTGAAAGGCTCAAACAGGAACAAGGTAGGGCTAGATGGCATCCACAATACCCGAACTTCCATTTTTGGGATTTGATACTACTTCAGTATAAAAGCTAGCAGGTGGAAATGCATAAATTGTGGCCGGTTTACATTGATTGTGGGTTGTTCATAACAGGACGCAATACCGGTGTAGTGAGTTAAAACGAAATGTCCTTACGTTTAGTCAAACCTTTTGGGGACATTAACACTCGCATGAATGGTTGTTGGACAAAAAATATGGAAAAGCATCTCTTCTTTCATGGTGATATAAAAATGCGGACCCTGACATCATGATTGAATAGAGATGGCACTTCCGTTTGACTGAAGAAAAACCGTTGAATGTCAATTAATCACATTACGCAGCTGTGATGCTTAATGAGGCGAATAAAGGGACGAAGCCTATTCCGGAAGTCGGGATTTAATTCGTTTAACATATTCTACCACCAGCTATTCAGAAAGGGCAATCACTATAAGGTCAGCCTTGCTAGTCGCACGGAGCCAAACTAACGCTTAAGTGGTTGAGTGGTCCTCTGACGATGATATGCTGACGTTCGTATGAAACTGCGGCTTCATCACTAAAAGCAGATGCACTCATACCGCCGATTACTTGGGTGACCATTTGGCCCTCAGCTTGAGATCCAAATATCTTGGAATTGCGTTGAACAGTCTCCTGCCATGCAGTGGCCTCGTTAAATGGCGACACTGCTTCTCAATTCGCCGTTTCCGGGTTCGTGGTTTCAGTACAAAGTGAATTTAAAATAAATAAAATAGATACATATTCGGGGGGGCGTTATACAGGACAGGAGACCGCCATTTCCAATAAATCATCGGTTTATTGAGTCTATTACATTCTCTCCGGTTTAACGATTCTGAAATAAATTTGATTTAATAAATCCCGAGGAATTCTGCAAAAATAAGTTTAAGTAAATGTGGGTGTTATCCACTGTGTTTATGCGTTATTAAATAATATTGACACAATCACATTGAAGTCACTGCAGTTCGTATTCGTTGATCCATTCGAGTCACGCATGCAAGGGATGGGGTCCCACATTCTCTTTAGGAGGCTTGGAACATGTGTTAACGACTCCATGGTTTTACTGGTGTGAAACGTTTGCACCCGCGAAAACCATAAAAAATGACAGTTCATGTCACCAAAATTCACTTATCCAGAAGAGAGTATTTTTGGTGAAATAAACATGATTTAGATTGACTGCACGGCTCGAGGTTATCCATTGTTTAAAACATTTCGTAAGGGTGTTGCAATCAATCAATCAAATTCAAAAGAGTCCTTTATTAACTCGTCTCCTTTAACCCACGTTCAGAGACGTCTCAAGCCCGCGAAAACGACCACATCTGCATTCATCATCAACACTGAACCGAAATTTCTCAAGTGACTACAAATGAAATGGGGTCGAAATTGATGTTGTTAAGTGCCTGACTGACTTAAGGTTTCTCATTTCGTAGTATCGCCAAGGGTTAATAGAGTATAAAATCCACGGTAGCTCAAATCGTGTGCATAATACTGGGGTTGGATTGCTAAGGATAATTGATTTCTATTGGAAACAATTTACTCGGATCTCTTTTAGTTTTGAGGAGAAAGCTCATCTCCCACTTCATTTTGATCCGGGTTTATCGTTTTGTGAACTAATTCCAGGACTGCTGACGCCACCGTACAGTCGACCGCACATCGAAGATGCAGGGATAATATGCGGCTTCGTTATCGTTAACTTGTGAAGTTTACTTAATACATCGTCTTCCTTTGATCACTCATCTCATAGTGAAACTTCTTTGGATGATCCGAAGCATTAAAGAAATGCTCATAAATTCCAGAACTCACATAAAATGTAGGTTTAATTTCATTTGCAATTAAAACCTAAAATAATGCTCTAGAACCCCGCACCACGACGTGTATCGTAACTTTAAATATTTCTGAAAATTCAAAAGAAAACATTAGTGAGCTGTCTCAAACAAATCATGTGCATTGAAAACACATGGGAGAAAGTATGCCAAATTCACTCTTAAATAGTCTCTGTGGTATTTTGTGTTGCCCATTTTGTTTGAATAAATCGCAACACCATTGTGCGTGTTAGGAGGAGATTTCAAGAAACCCGAAGACACATTTGCCTGAAAATAAAGCAGTAGCAGCCGCAACAATAGCACAATTAGGCTTTTAAATTGCCAACAAACCAACCTAAACCACTCTCCGCGACAACCCTGACATCCACGAACCCACACCTGTAATTTGAGTAAGAGGTTTTTGTTGTGTGCTTGTAGGTGTGGGCGTGGGTGTATCCTGCGACACAACACCACACTGCCGACTCAGTGTCCAAGCGCGCGAGTCTTCAAAGGCTGACTGTCTCTTCCTCGGACGACTTTTTAGCTTTGCCCTTTCGCCCTTTGATGTGTACACGGCTGGCAGCGCCTTTGTAGCAAGCCGACAGTGGGACTCTGCCCCCCCCCACAAAACCACCACTGCTTTCCTTATCCGTTGGTCGGTAGCGGAGTGGAGCACGCGACCGAATAACTTTATACGGCTTGATGTTAGGGAGCCCTTGAATTCCTATGACCCAGTGCACCCTTCGTCATGGGATAGGGGACGACGCATTGCACCCATTTATTTCCGTGGAGAATCCTGGTTTGACTAAAGGGTCGCAGATTCAACAGTGCTTTGGGAAGTTGGCGGTGTAGGCCAAAGAAAGCGTCTTCCCGAATGATACCCAACGTTTTTTAGAATTTTAAATGTAATGGCTTCGCATTTTATATTGTGATACGGTCTACCACGTTTGATCTCCCGTGCGAACAAAAAAAGGGCGGATTGAGGCGGTTTGTTCCTAGTGACAAGGAATATATTCATTATTTTCATATGAACGATCAAAATCAATGCTGAGCTATTTTTCATAAGATAAACCCTGCTGGAAAGGTGTATTCACGTCGAAGATTGTAAAAACCGTTTTTTAATAAATAATGTTTGAGAATAGACGCCAATACGTCTTGAAGGTGGCTTCCAGTTTTTGTGTCTGAGAGGCCGTACGAAATATACGCCTGGAACCATTCGAACAATCCCGAATATTCTATTCGTAAAGTGTTATTAAACTCAGACCTGGAACATCAGAATTGATATCCCGAAACGCAGAAGCCCTAAAAAATAACAAGACAAAATGTAAAAGATATAATGTGCAGGGTGGATAACGGCTGTACTATCTTACTTACAGGTTTTGTATTCTTAAAGCATTATCAGTTTTGCCACAATCAACGAAATTTATTTTAACGTCTTCAAGCCCCCTCGTCTATGGGGATCATATAAATGCTAGAGTGGTTCATTGTTCTTAATGGAGTGCTAATGGTCCGAAGCTCGAAACGCCATATGAGCCATGCTTTCAATTACACACCACGCTAGGCCCAATCTTTATACACAGAGAGGATTTCAAAGACAGGAAATTCAGGCTTTCCATTATGAATTTCTGACTTAAAATACCTTTAATGGTATTTCGGGGGGAAAAAACCGTGGCACATTAGCATTTTCAATCATCTTACAATGTCAACCGAATAAAGAAATATGCAAGTAATAAATTGACACTAGGTAAATAAAAAGCCATTATGGGTCCAATGGCTAATGGCAGGAAAGAAAAATTGATTGATTACGAATAAACATATTAATGTGAATCTTAAAAAAAATTAACAGTATTTACAAATATAAAATGAATTTGCTACTTACGCAAATAAGTACACTTACGATTATTTTAGATCGGTAATCGTTTAATTTCGATGAAAATCAAATAAACTGTTCTTTAAAATTCAAAAAAACTCACCGAATTTAGCAATACAAATTAAATTGATACTCAAATGTCAAATTGCTTTGTCTCGTGATGCAATTAGATTGTCCGAAACGTCAACACTGCATATTTATATTGCGGCTTTCCAGAGTGATTTGATGTGAACAGCATTGAGAAACGACACCCGTACGCGTGTACGCGGTAAAAATGTGTAATGCATGATTTATAAATCTTAAACTTTCTTCCATATGATGATACGTTAAGATAAACTGTTTCTGTCGTGTTAGATAAGACGGGAAGTTAAAAATCTACTATGGGCTTTCCAAGGTCATCAATGAGGTGTTCGAGTAGTCTTCTGAGAACGATCTGCTCCTCAGCGTATCGATTTGCGTGTCCATGAGTTTTTCATCTGTGCAGATTTGAACACACCTTCGATTGTTTCGATCAATAACTCCGTCACCAACTGAACATCCAAATGCATGGGCGTTATGATAAACATCCAGGAGTGATCTTGTGGTAGCCGTGTTCATGAAATGCCATCGTCTTTTTACCATAATTATTTATGTCGTGCGTCTTAGGGTGAGCTCAAACCTTTATTATTTCCATCACAATCTGCTGTTGCCCCTGGTTATCAGGCCCCCGATGTTCTAACGTGTTGACCCCACGTAGGGTTTTTCAACATAATTTAGTTATCTAGGGCATTAACTTTGCACTCCATCCATGAAATTGTCATTGATCGCCATTTGCCAGTTGCTCGCTTCTCAATTCCCGCATACCACGTGACAATCCCTCTTTCCCATTCTATTCTAATCTGTCTCAATGTAAATGGAATTCTAACGGCTGAGGACGATTACTCCCTCATAGATATTTGTTCTCCAATTTTCAAACAGGTATTTTTAACCATCAGGTCCGAAAACAAGGGTAATTGCATGACAAACAAAATTGCAGAGCTGCTTCACTTGACAGAAGGTTGGGCGATCAAATTCAGCTGTAACCGGCGCAATCGATGTCAAGTAGACACTAAAAGCGAGAAGATGCATTGGATGTATTTTTGGCATTTGTGGTGACGACTTCATCGAGAGATTGAAGGCGAAAAATAGGAAAATGTATATTATTTAAATGGCAATAAATGTATTCCTTCATTGGAGGAAGATCACATTATAGACAAAAACATGGATTACGCGAAATATATCCCCTGTCCGGGTAAAATATCGATATGCTGCGAAGCAGCCTTCGCAGAAACCAGGCACAATTAAATTGTAGAATTATCAGGTTTAGTATAAATGCACATTTAGCCCTTTAATTGGTCGCGCAGCAATGATAGTTTACAAACTGCTCAAAGATTTGGCAAATATTATAGTTTATCCCACTCTCCAATTGATTGGAACATGGATTTATCTTCCATAAAAATCTCATTTCTTCTCCCGAATTATCGTCCTAACATTACAATCGCGTTTTTATCATAAAATGAAGACTACACTGTGGTTAATTAAGAATAGACATCTTACCTGCCATGCAGCGGTGCTCTTCGATACCCCGATGTGCTAAGTCCAACGATATTGTTTGCATTAGCTAGAGCTGGCGAATGAGAGTCATGGAAAAGAGGAGAATGAATCTCACGTATGAATGTCAACAGAAACACCCAGGTATGGCTCCTACCACTTCGAAATATTGGCCATCCTGAGGTCAAGCTTCCGGACGGGCCCGAGAAAAGACACAATATGAGACTGTATGCAATCCCGCATGCCTATAAGGTTTTTATTTAACTACAATAAACCCCGAGAACACGGTCCTTGTCAACCGAGCATTGCTGCTCGAAATAAATTAGTATTTGAACTACCGCGCTCTGGTGTGCCACTTTCTCTTGTAGATACCGGATATTCAAGAATCACAATTACTGCGAAATGTACATAGTCATACAGAGAAGCTGTTACATTAACAAAAAAGAACAACATCCACACTTATGTTTGCTATCCCAGTGGAAGACCACAACAGAAGCCATATAGAGTTAAAATAAGTTGTTATAATAACCGCACCAGTAGGCCAATTTAGTTCATCTTCCCAACAACATGAACTTTCGTTTTTGAGTGAATTTATCAGAACAGTCTTGGCACAGGTTGGGATTATTTAGGTTGTGATGGGCTGAAATCAGCGGGGTGAGAGGGTTTATCTGATATAATTGAAATAAAGAAGAGAACAAAGTTTAAAATGGGATTGAAGAAAGTGTCTCAGTAGGAAGAAACACATGAACCACTTGAAATTTAAAAGTGCCGAAAAATATAATCCAAACCTGTCGAAACGATGGGGAAAAGTATGCCATAAGGCGAATGGTGTAGGCGTCCAGAAAATGGGTATAGTTCGTGAGCTGACACCAAATGACGAACTAGAAAGTGATTGTTTCTGAAGCGTGAAGTCGTACATGTAGCCACGGAAACGCAAATTTATTCTCAAACTTAGCAATTAATACAAGCTACCTATATGCTTATGAGTAGAAATATGTTGTCAATAAATATTCGGGCAGTAATATAAGAGGACTGAAACTTGCAACGGAAGATATTTCAATGTTAACGTTATCGTGTGAATATTAGCAGAGAAGAATTAACCTCCCAAACCACCCCAATGTTGCAGGAAAGGGCGGCGCCTTTTGTGCTAAAGTGTTTGCCTTCAGGATTTCCAACTTCCCCATTACAAATTTGATTTATTCCATATTGTCCCCTGACGTTTTTTAATGCATTGCGTTTTAAATGCGTTTTCAGGTCTTAGCAACGATTCTAGCAGAAATTAAAATGACAAAGATGTTTATTTACCTATAGATGTGTTTTCTTAAACGTTTAAGAGAGTAAATCGAAGTTCAGAAAAGGTCCACATGCGACCTTGTGTACATTATGAGTTCCAAAAAGTAAGTAACGTGGTAGATGCAGCAGAAGGCGTGTGTTCATAGTTTTGAGAGGCCCACGTCAATGCCTCTTTCAAAATCTGTTCTGTGATCTGCCTTTGAAAGATGGACGAAGATAGGAACGAGCGACCAATGTTAGCGATGATGCGGGAAAATCGCACATAGAATCCCATAAATTTGTAGTCTTTAAGCAATAACTTTGCAAGACAAGTGCCTGTGTCATATTTTTTTTTAAAAAAACAGAACCTACCATTACATTCACTAGAATATGGTTCAAGCACGTAATAATGCCATTTAGTCATTTCAAAGAACATCTGATTCTTATCTACAAGCCTTCTTGGGCGATTTAAAACAGGCGGTCGATCATTCATAGAGAAGGCCAATTCTTTTTCTCCCTACAACGAGCTTGATTCGATTTGAATAGATGCGGAAACAATTTCCAGAACGACAAAATCTAAGGTGATAAATTAATTTCCATTTTCTGGTGAAAGAGAGGAATTTTAAAAGATAAAATTAGCATTCGTGAAAATTGACATTTATTTCGAACGTTGCAATGGCTATTTTAAAATGACAACAACGGTCCAGGTTATAAAAATCCTCGAAGAATTATAACTGCTGCAGTTTCAACGATAGTAGCTAAAGTGTTAAGTTTTCAAAGGTCAATTTAGTAAACGTGACCGTTAAAAATCAATTTCTTCAATTTTCTATATGGTCGTTGTTTGCTTGAAGCGTGTTGATAACGATTGGCTCTTCATTCATTTCACGAACAGTCTGTGGATTTGTTTAGGCTTCACCGATCAGCGCTGTCCGGTGCAAATGCAATGGAGAAAATACCAGGAATCGGAGACACAACGAAACTATCTATATTTTACTGTGAAGGAGAATAAACAAGATGCTCTATCCACGGCTGAAAATACTCTGGCACATTTATCTCCATCCCTTCGACACGTTGCAAGGATAGTCTTATCGTATCTTGTTATATGTAAATAGAAGGCCAGCACTCGGTATATTTTACAGTAAATTTACTGCATTTGGAAAGAATGCTTGATTGTGATTAGGTTTCGTGCATATTTAAGACGAAAATATCTTCAAACATTCCTAGGAAGTCAGGATTGTTTTTTTCTTTATTTGCGGTTTGTTCCCGTAAGGTTATTCGATGGATAAAGTTTTATTTCTGTAATGAAACATTATTATCGACCCTAGAGGAGCCTCTACAATTAACCAATATTCCTAAACCCGGCGCATTCTTCAAGCATATTTCTAATCCATTAGACCCAGCATTTAGGTCATTAGATGTAAATTAAAACTTAAGGCTGCATTAAAAACAGCGATTATATGTGGCGCTGTCTAATAAATTTCAAGCGGTTTGTAGATCAATGTGGAAAGCTCAAAAAATCTGTCACCTTCACAAAAGAGGAGATTCAATTCTAAACTTCACAGACTAGCTTTGCCGAAAATTACGAATTTAGTATTTAGCAATGTCATCTATCTTTTGTTTGTGTTCAAGATATCGATCGGCAGGCGCGCAGAATTTCCTTCTACCTCCCAAGCAAATTCAACGAGCGCGATCAATTCAACTACTGGACAGATGGTTATTTGAATTGGTATTTGTTAACATTAGAACACATTTTGATGCTACAACGAAACAAATACTCCTCCATCCATCCATCCATCCATCCATCCATCCATCCATCCATCCATCCATCCATCAATCCATCCATCCATCCATCCATCCAAGATTACACAGGAAATGGTCTCTATATAGACCAGTGTTTCTCAATCTGTGTGTCGCAGGTGTGTCGCGAGATTTTTGAAAAATATTCAAAAACGCTTGGGTTTTTGAAATCCGACATTTCTTTTCTAACTTATAATTCAGCTTGTATTTAAATTCAAATAGATAAACGTTCATATTTGAATCCTAATTTAATTATTTTTTTATTTGTATTTGTTGTAACTGAATTTACCCCGTTTTTTCGAATTTTTTCCAAGTGACGTCATAGTTGAATTACTTCCACAAGTAAATTTCATCGACATGCAAACTGAAATCGCTTGATGAAAAACTGACGCTATGGAAAAGCAAAGTTTCGAAGGGTATTTTTGAATGTTTCCCTTCCGTATACGAATCTCAGTTGAAGAGCAAAGTCGCTGATGACATCATGTCCACACTGACAAGTCTTCAATTAGCAATTCACCATTATTTTCCATCACTTTCTATCGACGAATATGACTGGGTGATTAACCTGTTTGGAAGCAACGAGACATCAAATCTTTCGTGTGAAGAGGAAGAAGAGCTGATCGAGTTGAGAAATGACAAAATGTCTATATTATAGACAGATCGAACAGTCTGCTGAATTAGCAGAACCTGAAAGTATTGCGTGGTTGTGATGATTCCAACGTTAACCCTAGTTAACCCTAATTAATTTTTATTTCGGCCCGTTTTGCCATACCGCGGTCAACGAAATTCTTGACAAGGGGCCCCGATTTCGCCCAAAGAGCATCAGAGTCATCGCCGTTGGAATTGTGGTCATCCTTTCCTCGACGCATCGGGGCCTGTCGTGCGCATGTGTTTGTGTGGATTATTTGGCGTGATTATGAAAGGGCCGCTGCGTTTGCCGCCATCGACGATGCGATGATGACCGCCGCCGTAAAGGCTTTTGTGTGGGTGCGCGCTTGGGCAAAAACATCGACCCTCAAAGAATGGATACCGCCCCGTTAGGGTTTTGCGTCGACCGGAGCGATTTCTTTCTGAGCGTATGTTTATTCAGATTATTTCAGTGGGGCGCTTTTGTGCAACAATGCGGAAGCGAGCGGCATGGCAAAAACGTGGGTCTCTTTTGATCCGTCTCTCTCTCTCTCTCTTTGCCTCCACATTTAGAGAGACAGTGGTGAAATTAGTGGCATTCGCACCGCCTAGAAGCCGCATGGTTGGTGGAGAATTTAAGATTTTGGAAGATGAACGGTAGCTAATCGATTCTGACTAAATTAATTGCATTTATTCGCTTTAGGCCAGCATTTAATTTAAAAGAAATATGCGATTTTAACGCCCTACTCCCGTCTAGGTCGCTCCGAATGGTTTCTGTAACATTCGAGCTTCAGAAATAACCGGATCGACAACAACCCGACAGTTTTGTCGACGTAGTCTGTAGTTTCATGCCGCCGGTGTTAACTGCACGCTGCCTGGAACGAAACACTTCAGAGGGCACGCGAGACGCACACATAAAAGGCTAATTGCATTGAATAAATCAACCCCAAGAGCACATTAGCACAGCTGGCCAGGCACGCACGCACGCACCCTCACCGACACACCCATAAGAACGCACGAATGCACGCACGCACGCACGCACGCACGCACGCACGCACGCATGTAGACAGTACGAGCTGCATGCCTTTGTCGGCTAAAGGTAATTTCTATTAGCGCTAGGCTCGCCAATGGCACTCGAAGCACACGCATACCCACCCTCCAACACACGGCCATATTTCAACCCAACAAGGTATATATTCACGGGCGTAATGACGGCGGTGGTTGAAGGGGGAATGGTGGGGCTCAACACAGGCCTATTTTGTGCTCGGGTTGTCAAACACGCAGATCCAAGAGTTACTTATTGCCAGTCCGAGTCACCGGTTCAGTAGAAGTCTTTGTCGGTTATGGTATCAAAGAAAATGAGGAAGAATGGAGAGGTGTGAAGCGTGGCGTAAAATAATCACCCACTAATTGATGCTGTCAACAATATTGCAAGCACGCTCAAATCTAACAAACATCCTATGGCTTATCTGCGAGGAGAATAGATGCTGATTGATTTATTGCATATGCTTTAAGCACACGAAAATACTTGCCGTTTGAAGAGTAGATTCGCATGAACAGGCCAATGCAAGTGCCGCCGAATGATGATACATTTACAGGGAAGCAAAATGCCGCATGTATTTTCGAGCGGCATTCGTTTTCGGAATCTATATATCTTTTAAGGTAGTTTGTACGCTTTCCAATGAAGATGTGAACTACTGTTTCGGTTGGATATAGGACAGTGATTCTGTCTGGTTATTTATTGGTCAACGACAATGTTTAGGGATTTCTTCTCCCAGCCTTCCCCGATTGCTGAATGCAGGAAGGAGATTATTTTTAACGTAACATTTATCAGGTACACTGGCTTGGTCTCCAATTTACACTCAACTTACACCTTTGGCTCCAAGAAGCCGCAACGACGAACACCTTGACAGACGTACCAAATCTGGTGCGGGAAGTAGTTGTTTGGAAGTAAATCTCCCGGTGAAACGCGAACGAAAACCCAGAAAACCCCACCGCGGAGATCCGTACCAGTATCCAATGACCAGGAATGCTGTTATATGCAGTCTATGCAAGACGCACTCGACGGTCGATTGTGATAGAGTCGCCTATCGAACAAAGACAGGCGGCGCTGCGGAAGCCATCTGTACCACATTTGCAAGAAACTTCATGCAATCGTCTCTAATCTCGACACTCATGAGGAACATTAATAGAATTTAATATCATTTAATAACCCATCCTGTATGAAACTCTGATAACCTGCAACTGGCGAGAAGTGTCAAAAGGTTCACAATAATAATAAAAATGAAAATTATTTTATTAAGATCCGTGTAATAAGTTCGGTCTTTAAGAATTTCCTTCCTACTACAGTTAAAAACTGACACAAGTGATTTTCTAATAGTTTATAAAACTGAAGATGAAGAAGGCTCTACGCAAATGCATTGCGATCTCATTCAAAAACAATTTTTACGACGCATTTATATTTGTAAATATTGTTTACTTCTCAGGGGACAGATATAATAATATAACTAAAGTGTCTTATCTAAGGCACAGCATTGATATCACCTAAATTTTACCGCGATCTTCGCTTTAAGTCGTTTAAAGCTGCTAGCGGCACATCTGAATAACGACTGAATATCGGTGTTTCGAATACAACGGCCATCTGAAGCGCGCATATTTCGCGGAGAGGCAAACGTGCGCGTCTCTAATTATCGATTAATCGCAGTTTTGCATTAACGCGTTGGTGCCTTGAATGGCGCAAACGCAGCGCAGGCGGCAATTTGTCCAGCCGCAAATGATGCTGCCCAACATGGCGCTTCGTGGGGTGGCGGAGAGGGTCACGAAGGGGAACAGGTGCGCAAAGATTTTGATTCGACGGATCGCGTTTATAGACATCCTCCCCCCTTTACGCAAGACACTGAGAGACGTCTTTCCTCTCCGCGATTTCTCTCCCTTTGCCTTCTTTCGATCACGCGAAACGGGTGAGTGGGAACGCGCGAATAGCATCCAAGTAAAACAATGCACGCATTTTAATAGTTTTCCGCATTTTAATTTTTACTTTGTGAAATAAAAAGAGCATTTCTTAGATGGATGCAGCCATATCGACTTATTTTACCGCCACTTAGGCTCGCATCGATTGGTTAACTGATAGTTAAGAAGATATGGATTCCTTTTACTTCCCGAAACGTGTGACTTAACATTAACTCTCGTATTAATCCCATAAAACAAAACCAGACACAAAAGAGGTGACTCAAAGTTCCAATGAAATTCAAGGCTCCCATAGAAAGTAGTAAATCAGTCGGCTCCTTTCATGGGAGCGCAGCTTGTGTGTGTGTCTAATTCCCGTCTGTCTGTCTGAAATTTATCGCTTCAGACAGTTGTCTGGATGGAATTTTAAACATTCCCTAGGTTAGGTGGAGCTCACAAGTATGATAGGCATGCCCAAGGCTGCGATACATAATGAAAGGGTTCATTTGGAAATCAAAAATTGTATTGTAAAACACCAGAGGACCGGATAATTTGACGATTATAAAAATACCGTTGTGCATCTTTAATTTAGGAAACCACGGTTTACATAAATTTATCTAAAATTTAAAGAATGCAGCGTTATAAGATACGGGAAACACCTATCTTAAATTTTCAAAGGGTAAACGGTTTGAATAGCCCTCAATTCTTTCCTGGTCCTTTTGACAGCTGCATTGTGCACCCGCCATTTCCAAAAATACGACTGATATTAAAGGCGTCAAATATCTCAATCACAGATGGCTTAGTAACAATAATCAAAAGGTGACACCGGTTATTCGGTATATTTGTTTTTGTGTCTTAATTATAAAGGAAAAATAATAATTTCAAACAATCAGAAAATATTTTCTGTGTACATGTGAGAGTTTGCAAGGGCTGCTGATGGTTAAGTGTGGTGATTGCTAACTGTATTTATTAATTGTGTTTTACTATACTGACGTATATTGTACGTTACACTTATGAATACGATTTCTCCTTGCTGCACGTGTCTTATTCGTTAAAGGTCTCGGTTGGCTATTTGAGTTCGACCGATATTACAGACAATTCGTCTATTCTATATTCAGGGTTAATTCAACCCTCCATACAATACTATCACATAAAGTCGGGCTCAGTTCAGCTAAAGACAGCGTTGGGCGCAGTGTTTGAACGGGTGAACATCAAATGACATTGCTAACACTGGTTATCTGGTCGACACGCGTTGAAAGCGATTCAACGGTTCCAGAGTCATCCATGGTATTTTCGCGTCGTCGGGAAAGTAAAGTGGTAGAACACGGGTTCAGTCAAGATAGATCTTTCAAGCGTCTTAGGGGGCTTTGATAGGTGCGCTTGCTCATAATTAAGTATACGCTGAAACACAGCAGAAAACAGTGGCGTGCTCTTATTTCTTCGTTGGCTCACTTAAACAAATTTGCATTACTAAACCAAATACTGTTATAAAACTAACATTGGTTCAAGAGTAATTTATTGGGCCAATAGTATATGAATAAAGTTATCAGTCTTAATTTCACACCATTCCGACCTGAATGCTGGGTCTCCTTTTATCAGGGGGTGGGTCGGCCGCGTTAACGGGGCTTCTACGTCTGTGGTTCTGAAATTTACGAGGAAGCCGATGTCAGGTTCGCGAATCACAGCGGCCTGGATGCTTTCCTCTTGCTCTCCTCGTTTTGGTAGTGGAAAAATGGAATTTTCGTTCGGGTGTAGGGTTCCATATGTTCCTTCTCTCAAATTTGTACTATATCGACTTCCGGTCTAGGAAGCTTAATTAACTGTAGGACGCAACGCACAGGTATCCAGACTTCCAAGACCATGGTCGATTTACTTTGAGATTCTAGTTGCCCTGGCGCAGGTCTATTTTCGCGACGCCAGCCCGACCCCATGAGCTGGAGAGATCATTGACCATTTTGCCCTCAAATGTTGGTAATGACACTAGGAAACCTATTGAGGTACCTATCGCGTTTCCAGAATGTAAACTCTGCCAAAAATGTGTCCAGGATGAACGCAGAAGTTGTTAGGGTGTCCAACAACAACGTCATTATGTGTCACCCTCTCAGCTTAAATACCGCATCGGCTCGCCGCCCATACCATTCATAACTCACCTGCCACCCCCTCTCCATTTTAACAATTGGCAGGAAGTTTCTTAATTAATGGGTTCGCGCGGCGCGGTGATATTTGACTGATCACTGAGCTCGATTGAGGACTGCGGCGGCAGTAGTGGGAGTTCCATTTCTCAATCGCGCGCTTTTGACGATGTCTGTAATCGGGAACAGCGGCAGCTACCGAGAGAGCGCTGTCTCGCAACGGGGTCCTAGTGCTATGGTTTATAGCGCTCGCACACTTCCCGTCACCGCTGTGGACGAGAGAGCAATCGGCCTTGCATCGCCGGGTGTCCAGCTGTGAAATTTGATATACCCGAGGTACGATTACATTCAATGATGCAAATGGGGCCGAATTGAAAGGGCGCCTGTATCAATTTAGTTAAAAGTAAACTAGAAGCGAGAACTGGACCAGCAGTTTTTACGAACCCTTACCTGAATTCAACGCTCCTTCCTTTTATCTGACACGAAAAAACGAAGTATTATCTGCATAAAAAAGAAAATAGAATAAAAGATTGAACATTTATTTGGGCTTCCGTATAAAAATACATTTCTACCCTGAAACTCCCAGCCTTTTTTTTTCCTATTTGGGTAAGTCTAAGGGCTGATTCAATAGAATTAATCCCGGATTCGAACCTCCGGTTACTGCCCTGGTTAGCCCCCATTGGCCAACCACCACGAGGATTAGGAGGATGAGGAGCAGGAGGAGGAAAAAACAACGATTTAAGCCACAAATAGGTATGGGCGCGCGCGAGGCTGCCATGTGCGCCAAGTGCCCCATTTGTTACGCCGTTGGGTTGGGGCCATTTCGTAGGAGGTGAAGCGAAGGCGGGCATCCCTTTCATGTTGCCCCCTGGTGCGCTGTGTGCGCTGTGTGTGTGTGTGTATTTATGATTCGCGCATGCCCGAGCCTTTGAAGTCTCGCAGCCATAAAGGTTTATGGGTCGCCGTTCGTGCCCCCGCGGGCGTGAGGGGCCATAAAATATGCTAGTTAATAACCACGGTGCCTCTTTGTTGTGTGTGTGTGTGTGTGGGTGCTCTGAAGTGTTGCCGCCGTTGCCGCGGAGTTTATGGCCTCTGAGCTACTACCGCCGCGGAAAGCGCAATTGAGACTGTCTCAACTCTCACGGAAAATAACGAAAACCTGGTCATTTTCGGTTGTTTTTTACTTCAGCGTGTCTGCTAGAGGCCTCCTTGTGGACTAGCTATCGACTGAGGGTAATTAACCAGACCTTCACGCACAGCAGGACTGGAGGAATATAAAGCTATTGAAATATCCATCCATTCCGCCATCCCCCAACCCTAAATAAAGCATTCGCTTCCTGTCGTACTGTATCAAGGCCAGTAAATAATAACCTTTGGGGGAAAGGCCAGGGATGGAAGTACAGAAAGAATCGAAAGATTCAAATAGCGACGGAAACGCCGCTTTGTATAGAGCGGTTTCGTCTTCTATTTCCTGTACAAAGCGGGGTTCTCTTTGATAGTTGGGTATAACGATTCCCGAAAATGCTAAATTCATCTGTACTGTTGTTTGTAGCGCGAAGGGTGGATCTTAGGTCGTTGTTTGATATTCAAGGTGTTGTTTAAAAACATGATTTGCTGAAAGGTTTAATCGGAGCACTGTACCGCTTATGACATTTGAGGCGCTGTTTCAAATAAAATTCTTTCTCGTTTGAAAATCTATTCCTTAAAATTTGGAATTCTAATTAGGGTGATGCGATTTTTTATCTCCACATGGTTGCTCCTCGGACAGTTCAGCAAACAAGGACTCGTTTACTTTTACACAAGGAAGTCGTGGCAGCGTTTCTGTACGTCTTAGGATTGGCGTGATTTCAAGATCATTACGAGTTATCATCACAATATCGATCGAGTGTAAATAAACCGACCTCGCAGGACTGAGCCACAGTACCATTGTGCAAAATATATAGATTTGAAAAATAATAATAATAACAACAATAATAATAAAGTCATTACCATTCTTATTACTCTTAAAATTTTGTTTCTGTAAACTGCAAACCTAGATTTTCCAAACTAAACTTTACACATATCAATACCTACGATACAAACCGTTGGGCTTGGAATCTAATAGCTCGTCACCAAGTTTTGGTGAATTAATCGAGTTGGCGCTACTGCAAGACGTAAATAAAAGGACAGGCATTGTTGACGCCACTGAAGGGTCCTCCTTATTGGGCGCCTAAAAAACACCAAGATACCTTTATATTGAGTAGGTGGGTAAGTGCAATTGCGCTAAGCCCAATAATTTCAAACATCATAATTATCTCCAGTCTGTATGCGAAATTTGTTGTTTTTTCGGGCATGCATATCCACGGTAGCAAATTGGCAACATCTCCGCCTCTTTGAAGTAGTTTTATAATGTACAGGCTATGTCGGCAAAGTTTGAAGTGTTTGGGCGGACAGAACGGCCTTTTTACTCCGAATAAACCTTCTATGTAGTGTAGAATGCAATCGATTTGTTGGACACAAATACATTTTAATGATTCTGACTTTTATGTGCTGATTTTACCCGAGCGGTAATTCGTCTAATCTCTCACTTAGTTGTATTTGCATTTATAATGTCATCGCGTCTGTGACTAAGCATGTCTCCCAATTGTCATGATACGAATTACTGATTGGAAATCGTAGAATTAAATGCAAGGCAGGCAACACATCATGAAGTACGCACAGTTAAGGAGCGGTTGCTGAAGTCGCATAGCGTTTCACTTAAATAACTATAATCATTTAACAATCGAACGGTTGCAACTGTTTAATTTAAATGCAATGGGTTATCTAGTTGAATCCATTTAGTAAACCTCAAGGCGTCTCTTGTTCAAATACCACACAGTCCCTATTGTCAAAATCGTTTTATTTATCTACGTGTCCAATAATCTTCGACGGTTCGCCGGCCATTTTATCCGTCCAGCTCGAATACGTGGTCAGGATGTTCAAGCGAACTAGCTGGCTGTTTCATAGACATCGCACTTGATTAAATTTGCTTTAAAATGTCTGCGAATAAGGTATGATTAATGGTCCGAGCTCACTCGACATTAATTCAAGTTTGGCCATTTCTTTCCTTTGCTCATCACTTGCGTTCCACCAGGGATCCAGACGGTGGTAGAACAGAACCAGCTTCTTGGACGTTGAAGATTGAAGTAGATTGCATTGAGAGTTTAACCTCCGGTTGCCGACCGGCGATTGAGGTCGCCTGTAAAGCGGTTTACCAGGTGTGACCGCTGTCTCATGCTGGAATCTTCTCGGAGCCTTACATGAGAGCGGAGCTCAAAGTGGAGACCACGACAGTGGCATGAGATACCCCCTTACCAGAGGAAAAACGTTTCCCTGGAACCCCAAACAGCTATAAAATTGCTGGTCTTCTGTATCTTCCTTCTCATCACAAACAGAAAATATCACGGTGACATTTATCTTGCCGAAAGGTTTTAGTTGCCAATATTGTGTTATTAAAATCGGGGGTTTGACGAGAGTCAACATGTTCTTAAATTCTTGTTTTTCTGGTAGTATTATTTGAATCAATATTCTTGCCGTAGTGAATAGACCAATAAGATGCGCTAACAAGCTTCGAAGAATATTAAACTTATTCGACTTAAGATAAACACAGTTTAATAAGCATACTCAGCATTTAGCCAATGGACATTTTGGGGCATTAACATAATTGATCCGAAGTGCTCACATAGATGACCCATGTTCTATTGAGAATATCCGGAAATTTATTTTTCCATAAGTCCACTTATTTTGTGCTTGCATATACGAAAGTTAACCAATTAGCTCAATTATAACTCACGTTTTCAGGTTTTGAACCTCCACGCCTCAGGCACATATTCCTTTAATCGTACAGCATGAACAAGGACATGGTATTGGTGATAGATTTGGCATGGCATGAGGCCGGGAGACTGAATATTGCAGGGGCGTTGTCGTCATCTGTTCAGGTTCTTCAGCAAAGCAGAAGAGCAAACCAAACTGTCATCCAGGTTTGCACCCGCCTCACTACGGCGTCGTCATTTTATCGTCGTCTGCAGCCACGAAAGACCGCCAACTTGCTCAACGAGAGGCTTGGGGTTCCACGGGGATCTTGGGACGAAATACAACAGCTATCTCTAACCCTTAAGCATAATAATAATAATAATAAGAAGAAGAAGAAGAAGGAGCAGCAGCAGCACCACTTGGAAATATGCGTTCATCGTATTTTTGTGCTGGTGCTTACTTTGTAGTCTTCGTGTCCGCTTCGTGTTGGAATGATTGTTTTGTCGTCAGTTCTGAATTTTTGGGCTAGTGGGGGGTATAGGAGGAGGTTAGACTCATATTCGCGGTGTTGCAATATCGGTGGCGAAAGTTGAATTCGATCAGCTTCCAAATGGCTACACATAGATAGGGAATCCCACAAGTGCTGCCCCTACCCCATATGTAATGTTCTTTCTTCAACATCTCAATGGTTTTCATCAATTGTATGGGACCCGAAAAAAACATGAAATACTTTATGCGTGAAGCTAGGATAATGTAGACATGACGAAACATGCCGTTAACATTCTACCACAGTGGCTTCCACTGGACTATTTGCGTTTACGAAGTAATGTTGAACTCCAATTTGGACCGACAGCTGCGACAAATTATTCGCCGTTATATACCGATGTTCCATCGCTTGGATCGGCAAAAAACAGCTTTTGGGGTGGGGTCAGGGAGATTGGCAAGCCGCTTTGATAATAAATGCTTTATTTATCTTCCACTTTTTGCATCCCATCGCGGCATTTGGTCTGGTGTAATCCGTAGCGGTGAACTAAAACAATTCGATGGCTTTCTCCTCCTCCTCCTCCTCTCCTCCTCCTCCTCCTCCTCCTCCTCCTCCTCCTCCTCCTCCTCCTCCTCTCCTCCTCCTCCTCCTCCTCCTCCTCCTCCTCCTGCTCCTCCTCCTCCGCCTCCTCCTCCTCCTCCTCCTCCTATGCCCGCTCACCAACCTTCTCTCTCTCAGCCTCCGAGACCCACAAAGGAGCACATGGTCAGTGTTTTTGGCAAACATAAAAGCAGCTCCACGTTTTGCAACCCTTCCCCACCCTGGCGTTCGGCTATTTATGTGTCACCGCGTGCTAATCATCCTGCCGCACCGCATTAATAAGGACGAATGGTAAAAAAACACGATGCGTCCAACTAGTCGGCAGTTCTTTTATTTGTGTGAGATAAACAAATTCAATTTTTGTAAAGCGTAACGCCCAGGGTTTCATTATTCAGGTTGCATTGAGGGAGATGGCGTAATCACGGCCTCCAATGAAATCTGTGTACGTTTAGGCGGATATCACTCATTTAGAATCTTCTGTAAAGAATGAGATGGATTTAAATTAGAAGGAAGACCGCTTAAGTCGTATGGGCATGTCTTTCAAGGAAGTATGTCATACTTAGAGCCCGCAGTAAATATTAGTTTTTGAAATCCATTTCTTGTCAGACGTCCTAGAATTTCACCATAGTGAGACGTTAGAAATTTGGGCGGAACCCAAAAACAGTAATATCATCATACTCATCTATTGAAATGATCACGTCGGTTTGAACAGTCGCACAAAGCTGATAGATATTTAAAGACCTAAGCAGATGTAGAACCATTTACCACGCCGAGATACACGGATATTGGACTCAAACTCCGAGGGATGAGACCGCAGAATAACGAGCGCAGAGTCACGAGAAGGCCTCGAACACAAAAACAGTAAAGGTGCACTCGGTATTCACTCCGGTCGGTCAGATTGGTGTTCTCCGGATAAATGGGCTTCAATTAAACCGTAAAAGCTATCAGTTTCGCAACAGAATAAAACTCAATTTAAATCAATGGATTCAACGCCTTAGTGAATCGGCAACCAGTTTATGGCCACAGGAAACGTTGGTGTAAACAAAATCGGCTTGAAGGCCGCGAATTATTTCTGCATCTTATGCGTGTAGGAGATTTTCACGCTGAAGTATGCTGAAACCGCTGCGAGGAACATCGGAAGTGATAACCATGAAGACGTTAGCAACTGCCGATAAGCCGGTATTTGCTTCTTAATGAAGCCGCCAGCAATGTGAATCAGTTGTGACGAAACTTTAAGGGATTGCAGCTGATATCAAGAAATTATCGGTGTTGAGGTATGCCGGTTTGGAAGTTGTTTCGAATTTTCGCAAAATTGCTCGATTGAAAGTAATCAAATAAGTTGGAGCGGGGATAGGGTGTTAATACGGAGGTGATTCTGTGGGTGATTGATGTTCGGCACTTTGAGGTGCGAACCGCCAAATCGACAACCACGGTTCGTTGCTGGTTGTAGGTGCGTACCGGTAATAACCAAAAGTAGTATTAGTCCAGCCCTCATATTGTTCAATTCAACGACGTTGGTCGGCTCTACAGTTTGTGACGGAATCCGTTTGTGTGTCCAGTTGTGCATTCGATTTTATTTGGAATTGCAGAAAAAAGTGACACAGACAACTTCCTTGCCTTTTATCCACTACGTCAACGTTTTACAGGATGGAATCTCTGCTTTCTGAGGAAATGGACTTTAGAAACTGGCAAGTATTCAAATGCTTGTATCCAGCATTCCGTATTAATGCCGGAGTGCCCTCCTATAAAACAGCCAAGTGTGTGCAAACCCAAAATTGGCTACATTAAACTGGCTCTTGTGTGTTGGAGAAGCTTGGAATGTGCAAACATTATAGAAGATTTAACACATGAACAATATGAAAGCACTTGGAAGGCGAGCAATTAGCAGAATATGCCAATGCGTACGGTAACAATTACTTTCTCGTGGCAAATAAGGTATTTTTAACTATTTAGGTACGATGTGCTTAGTCTCTGTGCCTAGTTTAGGTCACTTGCTACCGATTATGATGTCGAGCGTGAACTGAAAAAAACACATTATCAAATATCATTTAATGGGGCTTCCACAGAAGTATAAAAATCACATCTGAGTAATGCTGCGAATTATAATTGTTAAAATAATCCTTGTACTGCGTGTTAACTGTTGCGTGTTGGAGCATTGAACAATCTCTAGTTTTTCTTATCTGAGACGGTGGAAATATGTTTGAAATCGTTGTACCTATGACGACGTATTTTACAAAACCGTCCACGCTTTAATTTCAGTTGAATAAGCCTCTAATATATTCAAATGAAAATTATCATTTAGGGTTGACGACTCTTTTCGTGAGCTCAGTCCCTCGAGGCATTATACAGCCACAACTGAATGTTAATCAATCCTCTAAAGCTCTGAGGCGGCGTTATCCGGCCTATGGCAAAAACGACAAAGCACGGCGCCAAGAAAAGCGCCCCAGATAATACGAGATGAATGAGCATCGTATCGCATGTAACATGAAAGGTTTTCCAAAATCCAGAGCACGTAATGGCATTAATTGGGGTCGCTTTGTAACAAAGTACTGCACGATGTGTGCTTTAATTAAGGCGTTGTTGGGTTTTTGTTAGGCCATCGCCACTCTTTTTGACTATAAATCAACAGGAAAGCAAAGAGACCTGGGTTATTTATCGATCTGTGTACCCACGTTTCTTAGGGTAATTGCATCACGGGGTAAACGCAGTGAAGGCTTGGGCGAAGCAACGTGGCCGCCGGTTAACGAAGGCCGCCTGTTTCATTCGAAATTTAACCACTCGGCTCAACGTAAGGCACCTATTGGTTGAGCGTTGAGTGGTGCAGCGGCCACTTCCGTTTTTTCGGGTGGCACAGACAAATATTTCCAAGACCCTTGAAGCAGGCTCATTGTCTAGCGGGAGATAGTCGCCTGAAAAAATCTTGTGATCGCCATCAAAGGGTTCGATCACTTTACGTCATCGATACGCTAATTCAGGCGAAAATGAGAATCGAGCATATAACAGTTTAAACATTCATTAAAAAGGTTACGTTTGAAGTTTAATGTACACCCTCGGTGTTGACAATAACTAATTTATTTATCGTTTGAACTCGAAAATTAAACGGAAATAGGAATTTCCCTTCTCAAATAACTGAATTGACCACAAAACGGCTTTTGCTCAACTTGTTTCTCGGAGATAAAATCAAGCTTAAAAACTGCCAATCTTTATGTTTCAATAAAAAACCAGTTAAACTATGAGCCGTGGTCCGTTGGCGCTATTTATGTGGGTTTAACAAGGCGTTATCATTAAGTCGCTAAGTCAGGGTTCAGAAGAACTTTAGACGCAGACTTCAGCGGAATTTAAATTTGCCATCCACACTGGTCCACTATGCCGATAAACTAATCATTAAATGGTCCAAGGTCTGCTTCGAGAATATATACTAACCCACGTGGTGTTCAACACACGACCAAAAATAGTCAATTGCAATAGCAACACCTTTTTTAACGGGAGATTCGGGTCGTCAAACCACGTAGATAAATACTAAGACCCATTCTGCCGAATTTATCGGAATTGCCTGGTCAATGATTGCTGCAATTTGTTACAAGGACCCCAAACCACCACCCGTGGTGGCCTGACCTGGGAATCGAACATGGGTTACTCATCAACGCGGCGAGCTTTCTGACCGCCACAGCGTCGGGCCATCGTTCACAAGAACCCCCACCTCAATGAGAATCACCTGTCACTTAATGAGGAATAGAAGTGGTTGTGAGGGCGACGACGACGAGCATCCATAATGTGGTGGTGCATCTAAGGGCGGAGGGCAATTTGCGACGATCGTGCGCGCAATCGCCAAGGCGGGTCGTTGTTGGACAGAAAAATGCTGTTGTCTAATTTCCGCGTGGTATGCGCGCCGCGCACGTGCACCCGGCGGTCGTCAAGGCCGCCGATGCCTTTGATTTGTGCGGAATCCAGCTTCGCCTATTGATTATTTGCGCGGCACCATGTTCTTTGCCACATATGCCAATTTGGCGCGACTGAAAATTGGTGACACACCTATTTTCGTACCACTTAGCGGGATCTATGGTATTGTAATATCGTTCAATATATACCGTTTAATACCCACATGAACGGCGGCATATCGCAGTTCGGTCATTCCTTATTTGTCCCGATTTTAAGTTTCACCAGAGCAGGTGAAACAGGAATTAACAGACAATTTTCGCATCTACTACTTGTTATTAAAAGTGTTGGTCCTCGCGACCTCTATAATAATTATTATTGTTATAATTAAAATGTAAGGGTGAATTTTCTATCATCTTAAAAATGGATGGCGCCATGAGGGTGTTGAACGCGCGTCAAACAATGCTGACTTGGTAACAGCATGATGCTTGGCAAGGTAGCCCGTTTGGGATCAAGTTCGTCGTTTGAGGTTGCGCTTTAGATCACCAAAAGTACAGTAAATTAATGTTTTAATGTCAATTAGTTTAAATTGTGTGACATTGTTGACGATGGGAAATGTACAGAGCAAGGAATTTGAAGAATTTCGGAAATCGCAAGCATTTGACGTTAATCACCATGACTTGTAGCCTTGGAGACTCGGGTTTGAAGTGGCACACCCAGGAGGCGAAACCAAAACTGTCAAACTCGGGTCTACAGGGTGTAGGTCAAGGAGAATATTCCAACTTTCGGAAGACATGCTGCTCGCAAGCCAGCCCACGAATACAGACACGCAAAAGAGGGCGCTGACGAATCAGAAGTGCGGACATTTCAAAAGCACGTTGCGGCAAATCAGCTTGGACACTGCACGAATTTGAAGGTGCGTCGGAGTGATTGATGACACAGCGCGTGTACACACCACTAAAGGTTATAAGAACGCTGGCGTATGTTTGTGTGTGTTAAAGGGGTGTGAGTCACCATACGCACATCCTATTTGATCAAATCGGCCTTGAGCGAGCCAATTGGCAGCTTCCAGAACTTCAAAGGCATCGAGTGGATTATTTTTTACCGATTGTTTTAATGCACAAAAAAGATAAACATGCAAATTCTTTGCAAGGATCTGGTGTCACAACTGCAATAGAATACTACATGCCAACTTAAAGGGCGCATATAGGTATATCGATTGGAGTTTACTTAAATTATTGTAAATAACGAGGGGTGAATTGTAACAGACATGGGGCATTGAGCTATAGGAACGTGGTGAGCTGAATTTAGAGTAAACAGGGGTTCGTGTGTGAAGCAAATTGCACTAAGTAGCTGGAGAGACCACGCGATAACTGCAATATATCTTTATATCCAATCGATCGGTGAATTGGCTTTTTACATAGAAAGAATGACAGAATTCGCGGGATTTGGTGCATTTTCGTCTGTTAACGGTTATCCAATTATTTTCAGAGTGATTGTTGCACCTACTTAAAACTACTATTAAATCTGACAAAGCATGCAGAGATTGGAGACAAGGGCGCACTTATTGGATGGATTAAATTGATTTAATCCGGTAGTTGTTCCAGCAACCTGGGAAGCCTTGGACGGAACGGTTCAGCAAGTGCCAAGTGAACCATCGGGCTGCACTTTGTGGCTTCGTTTGGTATCGACTTTGAAGCTTCCTTTCTTGCAAGTATGCTCAGTACAGTGTAATTAACAACTTAAAATGATTACGCTTCGATTAAAAACATTCTGTATCAGCGAGTGATGCTGCAGCTTCTTTTTAGAGCTTCGAGTCAATTAAAGTAACGACAGTGGATTGATTGATTTCACTATCCGTACCCATTGATATTTAGACCTCCTCATAGGTTAGTGTGCAACACCCGTCGTTAACGTCAAAAAATGAATACGAACGACCATCGATAAGATTATTGAATTGCATTATCGGTTGGTATGCATGTTATGCAGGAAGTTTGGCTCATATTTTCGGAGAAATCGAGTTATTTCGAATAAACGATGTCCTTGAATATAGGCATAACGTACACGCAGACGTGAAACGTCTTTTTAGCGTCGAGCATGAGGTGTAATAGCCATAGAAAACAGTTAAACAGTTCACTGGTCCATAATGACCATGTTTTAACTACACCAGACAAATATGGACGCACAAAAAGCACTCCGAATGAAGTGTTGGTCAAATAATGGATGTGAAAAGAACTAACCTATCTCGTTCTCAAAGCCATCCCATACTTCGCAGATTAAGGACAAAGTGAAGGTGATTCAATACTTGGGAACATATAAGGCGATTCTTATTGGTCCATGCGATTAAAAGGAAATGATTGTGTGATAAAATGTTTCTAGCACAAGAAAAAAGCTACTCACCGATCTTCTGGGTGTTGCATGCAGAACTGGGAACACGGTTATTTTGTGGAGTTATCTACATGTCGTGATTTGACAGTGTAGTAATCCGATTGGATCGTAGTGTGTGTGAACCAGCGCACGCCATGGGGTTTTATGGCGCGCAAGCAGCTAGCCATTGGGCGGCGTCTGCGCACATGCGTGCAGGTGCGCATGCGCGCTGCCATCTAGCACAGTCGTGTGGGACAATGAGTGCATTTAATCGATTCCGGTATTCACAGGAGCCTGCCCACTTTAGCCGCACTGGACATCACAGGTAACTGGTAACAGGGGCGATTGATGGCATAGGAAAGAGTCCCCAGCACCTTGCCTTGTGTCGCATGCTTTAAATATGGATGATTGCAATGTGAGATTTGTTATTCCAGCATTTAAAAAGGGGAAATTTTGTAATGCTTACCGGTACACTTTATATAGATATCAATGTCAGATTGCTAACGGAAAATGTATAAACAAGTCTCTGAAGCTAAACAAGACACTAGTGAGCTTTACAATACATTCTATTAAAACGACTTTATGTTTCGTATCTAAGACGCGCTGAGGCTCCTACCGAATGCTCTCTTAGGACTTCCAGCCTCTATCGTTTTCAAGGGTAAATTGTAAATGTTTCCTTTCATTTTCCTGAAACCACTGCAGCCGGGCACTACAAAAGCAAGCCAAAATAATGAAATTCACATGAACCCCAAAACCACTGATAAATATGAATTATTTATTATGATTTAGGTCACAAGGAACATAACGTTCGGCATAACGTTCAGAACATAACGAAGAAGAATTGAAACATTAAATGGATTCATTATCTCCTCTTCGAAGACTAACAGACGGGGACGTGATTTGTACTTTGTGATGCCGCATTAATGAGTTGTAATTGATTTATTGAACATTCCAATGTAGAACCCAAATAATTCATACGACATAGACCGGAAGCTCAAACGGGAGACACCAATAATTGGATGAATGTAATCTGTATAATTGGTTGGGCTATTGAGTATTTCGAAAAACATCCACTGACAACAAGATTTAGTATTCTCTGAAGAACTAAGAAGTAGGAGTAGAAAACTTTGATGGACTCAGTTTTCTTCGTAAGAGAGGAAAGGAGGGTGAAATTGGAATGAACAGAAGGCCCTAAATGGTATTTTCACGGGAAAAACAACATTTTTCACATGTTGAATCGAACATTCGATTGAAAGAGTATCAACCAATTGACGAGAATATGTAAGTACGCGCGGTCTCAGTGGGAGGACGTTAGCAGTATTGATCGAATAATTAAGCGGAGGAAAAAAACATGCAACAATAACTACCAATGTGTCAGATCATTTTGTCTCTCCACCTCCCCTAATAACCTGATGATTGGGGCACTCCTCGTCTTGCATCTGAGGTGATTTGTCTTAATAACTCCCAAATATCCGGATCAGGTTTGCGGAATTTTCCGAATCCAGTGTGGACGTATTTGGGCTTAAACCTATTGGCCCATCAACCACCCCGACAACACAGTCCGGTACTTATTTTTCCAGTTTTTGACGCCTTGGTGATGAGTAGGCCATATTTCGATATGTGATTCATCGAACCCAGACTCACCCACGCACTGGGTGTGGCCGAAGGAGAACTTTAATCGGACGACGACAGCGCCCCATCCCCCCATCCACTCACCCACAGAATCCCCCTTCTATGACATTTTATATGACCTAAGAGCTGTCGTAAATTGCCTGCGACAGAAAAAACAGAATATCCTGGCAAATAGGGTTCCTGATATTTACCCCAAACAATAAAACGGGCATTATTTTTATTTTAACACAAAGAATCAAAGTGAATAGCTACAGAAGCATAAACGGCATGACTTCGACTAAAAACTATAAAAAACACGGTTTGGGGTTTATAATGACGATTGTTATATTATTTATGCATCAAGACCACTATTCCCCTAAACGTAAATCGTGAAATATTAAAAAATTGAAAGAAACATGTGTAATCAATTAAACTAATTTGTACTTTATTCCCTTTATTGTTGGTTTTTAGTTCCGCTGTTGATGTGTGCTGAGAAGTTATAAAAGGAGGAAGATGTGTTTGTATGAGTACATCACTATTTGAATGCTCTAGGATTCATGATAAATCAACCAAATATTAAAGGATTTGAAAATCTAGCTTAATATTTTGGGAAAACGCATAAGGCCGACCACATAAAACGCTTCATTCATACAGTCAATCACAGATTGTTACAATGTCATCCGTCCAAGAGATTATGCGAGAAAATTATCCATTTTCGGCCTACGTTTTTATCAAATATTGTGCTAAAAGTGGGCACGAGCATGTGAAAAAAACGAGTTTTAATTGGGGTCTTTTGCGTATGATCGAAACGACTTTAGCTCACCAGATATCCCCGAATGAGAATAAATGACAGAACTCTAATTAGTACAATTTATTCTAGGTTAAATGGGTCGTGGCGGCGTCGGTTTGTGTATGTGAGCACGCGTTTGCCGTTGACTTAGGAAAATACTGATGCTGGAACGTTTTATTATTATTTTCCGCGGCGAGAAGATGGACCGGCGATGAGATGATGAGCCGGCCTCGTTACAATCACTAATTGTTGTAGACAAAGTGCGACGATCGACGGTCAGGGCGGAGCAGATCGTGGCACTGTTCTGGATCCAGCAACGCACTCCGTAGACGGCCTGAAAGCCCGGGAACCTCATATCCGCTTTGACCAAACCTAATCCCGCTTTCATTAGATCGCTGCTCCGACACCGCTGCTCCGGAGTATAGTGGCGGCGCAAGACACGCATTTGAAAGATCCATTTCTGATTGGCGTAAATCGTAGCAGACGGTGTTGTCGAAGGGTTAACAGCTTTTCCGCGTCGAGTAGCGCTGCTGTTTGATAATTTTGGGATCATGCTAAAATGGGATAGCTCTAAAATGATCTGATATGCTACAGAATGCTTTTTTTAATGTATGAAAGTTTTCTAGGTTTGATTTTATCAAACCAATCGCATTGATTTGTGGGGTCAGGGAAAATTTAATGTTCAACCGCTCTCTCGCTAATTAAGGGCCACAGAAGAATAAGATAATATTAAAAGGCATAACCCCACGCCAACAGCCAGAAGACGACTCAAAAAATGCATATTTGGGTGATACATCGGATTTCAGTTGAGTTTTTGGAATCCAGATTCTTCCAAGACTTCGAGATCTCCGGGTTAATTGACGCTCTTACGTGGAATGCGAATTTAAAATTGCCAGAAATATAAATTAATTTCCCAAAAATATATATTATCGTATAAAACGCATAATGGCAGCCATCAAAAGACGAAATCCACACCGCGAGCAAAACAAATTGGGAACAATTTGTCGTCAATGCCAACAACAAGACACAGACATAGTGCGGATCACTTGTTGGAATCTATTCATGATTTGTTTTATAATAACGCGGCATTGATCAATTTCGCAACCATCCCCTTGTAATGTAACGAGAATTTAAACATTTAGCAACAAACAAAAATGGGTAAATTTCATTCAAACTGCCTCGAAAAGGGTGAGCCATTGAAGGAGTATTATGCGTCTCCCGCTGTGATATTTTTTAACAGCCCATGTTCTCAAAGCCATCCAATCAATGAAGATACATGTTATTCCGAAATGAAAGCATTAATAGTTGTAAATGGTATCGTTTAGCACGGACGAATAAACAAACGAAAATTCCAGAACTCTCCCATGTGAAAATAGAAGCTATATCAAATTCTAATCAATTCTAATCTAAACATGCCCTAGAGCGGTAAAATGGACATGAAGGATTCGAGGATATTTAAATCAAATAGCGTGTTTATTCTGTTTGAATCATTTTCGATAAATCCTACAAAACCATTATTTGCTATAAACCTTTTTGTTTCCGTTACAAATCCCCTTCTCTTCTTAATTGTAATTCCTTATTTTAATGACCTAATTCCCTCTCGGAATTGGTATAAAGTTTCTGTCAAGTAACCACGTACGCAAGCTTGTTGAGCCAGCCGATTATAATTCAGAGTTCAATGCTGGAATTATATTTAAACCCATCCTAACATTCACAGTTAAATAGCCGTACTTAGTAATAAAACACAGAGCAGTACACGTTTTCTTCTAAAGAACCGGAATGTGGATTTAACACAAATTAATCCAAGGAAGAAGGTGGGTGTCCAGCCAGTTTAAACAACAATTTAAGCACCGAGAATCCCTTATGGATGACAACCATTGTTTCTTCTTCTACTCATGAACGCCACATCACGTTTCCCCCTTCGCACAGGCTATCATTCTATGGAAACGGAATAAATATATTGACTCTCTAGTTAGTCATTCCGCCTCCAACAACAATTTGACACGGATCATATTGCGATTAAGAAGCAAGTATGCTAATGAGCTTAATATCCGCGGCTTACTATTATCATGTTTGCTTTTGCAAGTGCAAAAACGCTGTATTTAGGGGGATGGCTCTATTTAAATTAAACTTAACCGAATTTGGGGATGGTGTGTTTATGGAAAGGCCAGATCGGCCACCTCTTGAATTACTTAGAAGTTTAATTGTCCGACTTGGTTTAAATGATATTTCTGTGTCCGACATTAGGACTTTTGACAGTGTCCATGGCAGTTGAATTGCAGTTACATTACGAAAATATAAGCCGTATCACACATAATCTTCGGCAATATGTTTATAATTTAAATGGGTCGATAAATTTGGCGCCTGAGTGTCTAGGGTGGATGATAAATGCACCATTGATGTGCGGAATGCTTCCTGGGCAGACATTTAGCTAAACATTCATTATTGAAACACATTAAGGCGCTCATATGTTAAAACGGTATGGAAAACGCGATGGTTTAAAGTCAATTGGTGTATGCGGCTTTTACAGTTGATGCTATCAATCAATATCCGCAACACGTGCACTTCCATGCTAAACAACGTTGTACAAGCTGACAACTTCTGGCGACAAAAAGTCTATAATTATAAGCATCAATCACTCAGAAAGGATAAGATGACGAAGAATAAGAAACCTATTTTGCCTTTTGCAAGTGAAACCTGTTTCACGCCGCTCTCTTTGTCGGCACAGCAACGTCTTCACTTTGATCCCAATTACGGCAGACGAAATACAATGGAAGTCAGGTGGATAAGTTTTGTATTTTTGTTTATAAAGAGTTATGAATTTATATCAAGGAATAGTTGTCTCAAAGATGTTGGTTTATCAGCGCTAGGCTAAATCATTTGGCCCTATTATCTACAGTTAAAATGGGTTTACTTGAACTGATTTGTGAGCTATTTAGCCTTGTTTGAGAAACACTTGATCATGGACATAAACAGGTCGCTACCGCCGCTCGATCTCATAGTTAGATTAAAGGTTCAACCCCAACAATACAATTTTCTGACGACCTAGAACCTAAATACAATAATTTAAGGGCGCCCTTGCAATTTCATCTATCATAGGTGTTGCAAATCTGCGAAAAAAACATTTTCAAGCGGCACACAACACCTCGTAATTCTAAACTTAATGGAAGGAGATATTTTCACGGGCGCCACCATGGTTTTTCCAATTTTCGCTTTTAATTTGCCTAACGGTTTTGTTTATGTTTTCCCAATAATTGGTTGTGTCCGATGGGGTAAAGCAGCAGCTTAGTTTGAAATGCTGCCGGTGCTTATCATTACTTAACCCTAAACACTCGAGGGGCTTGGGTGCTTAATAAAACAGTTGTATTCTTCGTTATTATTGTCATAAATCAAAGACACACGAAGAAATTTACTGCCCAATTGCCATTTTAAAAATTTTAATTAGCAGTAATGACAAAAACACACAAAGCTCCAAATTCCTTACCCAATTACCATTACAATTATAATTCTTTTCTTTGGTACACGAGCTTTTCGAAATTCATCCGATCGTTCGAGGTAATTCAATACCTTTAAAATAACCACGATAAAGTTACCTAGTTAGATATCACTGTAATACGTATTTGAGTCTTTTATGCGCTTTTGTTTGCTCTGTCTTATACTAGGAAAGAAGAACTTCTACCTAATCTCTTTAACCTCACAGAAAAGTTTGCTGATTTTGCCGTTGTGCACGCCCTTACTGCGCAGTCCTACTAATCAAGGTAGAAACACAGTGTATCCAACAACAGGTTTATGCCACCACCTTAACTTCGAGCTATAATTGGACAAAGACCTGTCTCCGTGCGCCCTCGTGCAGGTATTTTGTGTGCTATTGGTGACGTTTTAAATCTAAGGACACGTTAATGAATAAACGAAATCATGTCTTTTTGCACCTTGTTCAGGTACCGCATCAATAGGGTAAGGAATTAACAGTAATCTGTTAAATAAACGGAAAAGGGATCCCCCTGTCTAGATTACCATGTTCTGCAACAAGCACCAGTAAAATAAATAAATATGCTCGAATGCACACAAAAATTCGCATGGAATAAAATATCTGGCTTTCTGGTAACCCGGAAGCAGCAACATTACAGTTTGCAGCATTATATTTATATCATATAGACAAATGCACTCTGTATGGTTAAAATATCGTTAGCCGATAAGTACGGGTAACTATTGCGATACCCAATGCTCCTATTTTTATCATTTACGCTGGAAACTTTGGTATTTCCTAGGGATGTTAGTGCAAGGACTGGTCTTTGATGAATGTTTTAACTTGATTCTTTCTTCCTACTGCCTGACCAATATCTGGACGTTATCACAAAACATGTGATAAATTGCCACCCTAGGACATTTCTGAGCCAATTTCTGCATCCTCTACTCAATTTACATAGGAAACACCTGCACGCCAACGTTTTGAGAATAAACACCACGGTTTGGATTGATACGCTTTGCAACGAGCCACTTCCATCCTCCCGTTATCATCTATTACGAGTTAGATGTATCGGCCTTACAATCTTTGGTGCAGCTTAAATTATTAGCAAGATACCCTGTTTCGCTTGATAGCCAATAATATGTTGCCAGAAGGGCCTCAAATTTGCGAATTTCCTAAATGACCATGTTATTATCCTTGATTTTCTAACCCGATCAAGCTATCCAAATGCCATGTCCTAACTATTTGTACGCGATTTTAATTTCTTCTTCTTTTTATGAGGGAAGCGATCCTCCGAGACATAGTTTATCCCTTCTGTTCGAATTTCGCCAACATTTTTGGCCGATTAAGAAGGAGACTAAGGTGTCGGGACAAATTGCGTCGATTCTCAGACGACCGTCTGCGTGCACTAAAATTCCACTGGAGCCGCCTTTGATCATGCCCTGCTCAAAGTAATAAACTGAGCAGCCCCGGCCACCCCAGCTACTCCCTCTCATAAATTCCCTAGCATTTGACGAGCACCGCCAACCTGGGTTTATGGCCTTACAGCGCGGGGCTTGATCTTCAAAGGTCCAGTGTCGGCATGACGTTTACGATCCAGGCGAGCAATAAACCTCTTTGTTCCGCTAGAACCCTGCTATATTATTTGTAAGCCTTCGTCTGTACTTTATTCGATGGAACAAAACCTGATCTTACCTGATCTCAACGACTTCTACATTCGTTCTTAGGTTACATGGGCGTGATCTATAGATAATATTGTGTTGCATTCAAATCTAGTTTGCATAGCGAAGTCCAAAATATTATGTTATCATTAAATTTTTCACGGATTTTAATAAATTATGATCAAGTTATAATATGTAAAATATCCTTAAAATATCCGGTCTTAGCCCATATAATATGTGTTAATCATGCAACTTCGACAAATTACATTATACAGAAGTGCCTAAAATCACAAAGAGCCGCCTAGGAAAGGCTGGAATGTATCCGAATAGAGAATTCGCGATGGCAT